>JAVCKT010016209.1:0-10599 GCA_032273925.1 Rhynchotus rufescens
CCTTCTCTTCTCCAGGCTAAACAGGCCCAACTCACTCAGTCTCTCCTCATACGAGAGATGCTCCAGTCCCTTAATCACCTTTGTCGACCTCCGCTGGACCCTCTCTAGAACCTCCACATCCCTCTTATACTGCCATACAACGACACCCCCTTATTTAATTTGGGAAGAAAAGCAGCAGAGCGCGTTACCTCAGCCCATCAGCGGCAGCTCTCACGGGCAACGGGCCTGATGCCAAGCACGCCGTGCACATCCGCACTGCTCGGGAGCGGCCTCAGGGGCAGCAGGAGGACGCAAAGGAGGACGCAGAGAGGACACGGCTTCAAGGTGACACAGCACCATTCACATCAAGGGTCTGCCGTTGCGTTACACTGGGATGGTACAACTGCAAACCTACTTCTTCTTTGGAGTCAGTCTGCTCTAAGTAAGCTCCTACTGACTTAAACCTAAGTAAGAAGGTTTGCAAAATTTGCATTTGCTGTCTTTACAAGAGACCGGGTCCAAACCCCTGCTAAAAGTCCAGTCAGTTTAAATGCTTGAAGCACATATGTAACCTGAAGGCACATCCCTCGTCGGCAAAGCACCCAAGTACATACACAAGCAGCCCCAACCCAGATCAGCAGGTCTCTGCTTGTACTTACACACAGGTAACAGAATAACTAGTTAAATATCTAGGATTCAGGCAACTAAGCTTACAAGATACAACTGAGCAAACTGACAAGCAGATTTCCTCCAGTAAAAGGGGCTCATTAGGTCCCCATCAGACTACCCCAGCTGCCCTTACACTTTCTATCTGCTTTTCTCTCTCCCTCTCATCTATAGTTGACTGAACACTGGCTCCTACTTGGTTAACGGGCTCCATTTTCAGAGATGCTCTCACTTGCTGGGCACAACCCAGGTTTGTCTTGCAGAGAATTGCACAAAGGAACTGAGCAGCGAGCAAACACTTCTCAGATTTGCTTGCACGAGCTTAGCTAGGATGCCAAAATAGGTATTATATTCAAATCTAAAATAGATTAGCATAAGCTGTTGCTAACACACTACACGTGACCCTGGCCCAAGAGAAAAAGAAAAAATAAGCATAGAAATGGAGGTTTCAAAACGTTCCTGATTCAGGCTAAGGAGAGTATCAGCAGGCTCCAGAAGACTCCTTAAGCCACTGTCACATAGATGGGATTAATAACAGGTGAAATGGGCACAATACGTTGGTAAACAAGAAGTTTCTCACATTGAGAACCTAAAAAACTATTTGTACACTTTTGCCCAGGTGATCACGAGGCCGTGATTATCTGCTGATTAGCTGCTCAGATCACTGTAAGTTGGTAATGGGTTCAAAAACGGCTAGAAAGTAGACAAGGAAATATTTCTCCCAAGAAATCAATTCGGCCGCTTCAGGAAAACATGATTAATGTTTGCTGGGGATGCTGCCTGCACTGGAAAGGCAGCTACGCCTTTAGATGTTATTAATATAGAGTGCACTTTGGCTATAAAGCTCTCTCAAGTAAGGCTCCCTATGAGAGAATTACCGGCCTGCCAAGCCCCCCAGGTCTGCCTCGCGACACTGAGACCGTCCCAACGGGCGAGCGCCGAGCGGAGCTGCCACTTCCCACCAGCCCTGTCCCGCAGAGCTCCGAGCACCGCGGCGGCCACGGCGGCACGCAGGGGTTTCCTCCCGCCTGCACAGACCCACACAGGGACAAATGCGAACCCAGCGCCCAGCAGGTTGGGAAAAGCACCTAAAAGCACCCAAAAAAGCACCTTTTGTTAAGCACCTAAGCTGCTTCGAGCTGGAGGAGGCTTCAGTTTTCCTTTTCGAGATGAGAAAGAGCTATGTCTGATTTTTCATACAAACTTATGGCTGACTCTGAATTTCTATGCATAGAAATATCCACTTACATATATGTAAATGATCCTATAATATAACACATTGTGCAGGTGCTTTTTGTTATTAAAAAGAATCATATAGAGCTTCTCATAGCTTTTAACTTTTTCTCCAAGGGAAAAGACATCAGTGAGGGATACGGAGAAGCTTCTCATTACTACAAAATAAGGACAATTTATTCTTCAGACGTCAACTGAGCAATAAAGCACAAGTTACCATAAAGTATTTGGCAACTTTTCTGCACTTTGCTGTACTTCTCTATTCAAGATATTTTTATGTGTGTGCAAATGAGCTCATACATTACCCAACTTGTCATTAGCTTATCTAAAACCTGACATGGAGTATAAATTGTTAATGATGTGCAAATAATACTGCAAGTATTAAGAACTGTCAGAAGTATTTAGCAGGGCCAAAAGTCACCACAAAAAGAGAGATGGGAAAACTTCAGCAGTAACTTATATCCTTCCATGAAAACGTAGGCCACTTTAATACCAATCAAGCCATCTTAATGCCACGCTGGATAGGCAGCAACAGCCCTTTTTCAAATGCAAAGTTACTGACAGGCAAATATATCTCTCCATTTCCTTGAATGAACCAGGAGCAGTCAGTTCGAGTCCCTTCTCCAGCATGGGAATTGCAGGGTCCCACGTCTCTGAGCAGCACTGCAGGCAACTTATCTCCAAGCAGGATTTTGCACTTTTGAGCTATTCTTGGATTTATGCTGCATTTACAGATTTATGTAATCAAGTGTTTTTTTTTTTTTAGTTAATGCATGAGAAAGCATATAATTAAAGTACCATTAAACATTCACACAACCAGATCTGAAGAACTGCTATGGTAGGAAATATATGTATAAAAGACAGTAAGAAAAATGTAAGCAGAGGTATTTCCTGGGAGAGACAGGGTGAGGAAAGCAATTCTGCCTAACCCGTTCAGATGCCAAAGCCTCCGATCAACATGGGGATGTTTATCATCTTAGGGATGATGGACAAACTGAAATTTGTAGTTTCTTCCACCTAAAGATGGGAAGCAGCATCAGGCACCTTTGCACGTAATGGACAGGATCCTGTATGAGCCAGTGTGGCAGGTGTGAGATGGTGCAGTTTAAACTCATATCTCACCGGCCTCTCATGGAGGCTTAACACACTCTACACACCCATGCAGAACACCAGCTACTTTTCAACCATATACATATTGCACATGGTTGTTTTATTATTATTCATTTTGCAGAAATACTGGCTAAGTTTGTAAAGTGCATTGACAATTCAGTGCTTTTATGTGCTCTCTCCTAAACCACAGGCTATCTTTCCTAGTGAACAAACTGTTTATCAGTACTTACTTAAAAAAAAGACCTGCTGCTTGAATATGGATTCACGGAGCACTCTCACACCCATCAGGGAACGGTTGAAGTAAGAACACACAGACCTGGGGAGAAGAGCCAAGCTGGGTGGCCTTGGGCCACGATGAGAGCATGTGCAAAGAGCAACACAAAGGGAAACTTTTAGACATCAAAAGTTTCATATCCTGTAGGCTAAATCAATTTGAAAGTAAATTTTCAATAATCTGTTGATATGGAAGATGAGTTTCTATCAAACTATTGTCACAGATACAATCAGAAACTAACCTCAGGATCCTAAACACCTTCTTTGTTTTTGCCATCATTCACATTCAGCAACACACAACAGCTTGTTTGTATTTACATTCCGTGCAAGTGGATGTGTTCCAGCAACAAGACTTGGGCCACAACATGCTCATTTTCATACAAAACTAAGATCCTCGGCCTTGAAATCTTAAGGGCAGGAATTTATCTAAAGAGAATTGAGAAAGGGAGACTGCCAAGGCACCACGCGATATGCAGGGGAAAAACACGTATTAAAGAACAGAGTGACATCTCTCGGTCCTGACTAGAAATCATTACCGTCCTATCTCCTAGTGAAGGTTTCTTTCCAGTCCAGCTTAACCTCATGAAGCCAGCGCTACAGCTCCCGGTCTCCCTGCACTCTCAGTGGGAGAGCGAGTGACTAACCCCAATTTCCGAGGCCCCGGGGACAGGAACAGCGCGTCGAGGCTCCGCATACAACAGCCTTCATTCTCTGTCCTTCATTCTCTGTGATGCCTCTGAAAACCTCTGTGAAATCAATACTGTGCCTAGTGCCTGGGAGGGATCTGACCAAAGCACGGCTGAGGTTACAGTGCTCCCGGGGCAGGGAGGCTGTTGCTGTCAGGGCTGTTATTACCTTGGAACTGGCAGGTTTATTGAAGAGCCACGATGTGGAACTCTGCATCAGCTCTCAACTTCGGAGTATTAACAAAGATGCCAGGGAGACCAGGTTTCCAGAAAGGGAGAGAAGAACAAATCATTTCATTTACTGTAGAGTAACATTGAGCTAACCTGTTCCTGACCTCCCGGAGGATGTGGAGCAAGCACTAGATGATGTCTCTTATTTTCCTGCAAATTTGAAAATGAGGAAGGGGCGAACAGTCAATTCACTGAGTTACACCTTAATTCCCTGTTCTGACCCATGTTCCTGCTATGCCCTGCATTAAAGCAAGCAAAACTAAAAGACCCCATGCACAAGCAGGCATATAACAGATGAACCAGCACAACACACATACAGCAAAGAAGAAAAAAGGCATTAAAAAGAAGTTGGGGAGAACAGTGACAAACCTCCCTGCCCTTTTCATGTAAAGAATTTAACTGTTTTGCAACCCTTTTCACTGCAGATGTGCCTTTCCCCCAAACTGCCAACCTCCCTAACCACTCAGGCCCGACGCAGGGCCCATTACTGAACAGGGGGGTGCCCAAGCGGGCCCACTATTTAGCATGGGCGATTAATTGGCCTTCTGTTCTCAACAACCAGAGGAACAAAGTCCACATTATCTTGTAAAGCACTTTTTTTTCTGCGCTTTTGCAAAAGTGATCTTTAATGTTTTTTTTGTAAGTACTCTTAATTAAATGTCCTGATTTACAGCCAAATAAATAAATAAAAGGAAGTGCTCTATTGTTGCTAGCACGAAAATGCCATAAAAAGAGCACTCATTTGTCAGTTTTTGGGGTGCACTAATTATTAATAAAACACTTGTAGAAGTCTATTATGTGAAGAAAACCCTTACTACTTCATTACTGTGTCTGTCAGCACAGTAATGGTTTCCTTTAGAGATTGTGGTCATTCCTTTAGGAATGTCCACACTGTAGTCATTCCTTTAGGTGTGAGATGGCAACTGTCCCCACGCACCAACGGCAACTCCAGGACAAAGCATTTCAGCCTCCTATGTTGCACATGGAGAAGCTCAGAAACAATCTGTACACAAATGCACGTGCTCACACCCACCATGAAAACCCTCTGAAAATAAACAGGAATGAAGGCAAACCAGAATTCGTAACATACTTCATAAGAGCATTTCGCTGGGGAAAGGGAAGGGAGGTGGAACTCATCCGAGTGATCACAGACATCCAACCACGTCCCAAGGGAAATGCTGTACATGGTGGCACAACTCATCTTATTTTAAGGTAAATATCTAAAGTAGATCAAGTCAATGTGAGCCTCAAGCTGCCTGCTTGTTTATGAAGCATAGAAGGGGCATGTGTGAGGAGCTCTATCCCTTGCTAAGATGAAGCGCAGTGCCCGCCCAGCGCTTTCCAACAGCGCTGCTACGGAACCTCCGGCGTAATCCTAATCCCTAGGCCGCTCTCCCCCTGCAAACATCAGATTTCCTGAGCGTTTTCCTGGCTATAATTTCACAGTCCTGCCATAACTGTGGTGGCTCTGAAGTACGTACGTTGAACCTCTCTGTAATGGCTTACAGTGTGAACACTGTTGTGTTGTGATTGTGCACATCAGGAAAATGTTTAAAATATCATTATAAGCAACCTGTAATACTTTGGTTATCGTAAACTGTAACTACTGATTTATATCTAACGAGCTACTAAGTTCATGAGCTGTACATGAAGGAAATCTTGATAAAAACAGCAACCTTAGTTCCTGGAGAGCTCTTTATTTTAACCTGCACTACGAAATAGAGAGCCTCTCCAGCAGCATCATAGCACTAGTTGTTCACAGCTCCAACAGGTCTATGAGAAAGGACGGGAAAAAGGTGGTGTAAGGGAGACCCTCCGAGCGGGCGCTGGACCGGGAGCTCTCGCTCAGCGCAACGGGAGGAGCGGCTGAAGGCCAGGCCGGTGTCACACGGACGAAGGGAGAGCTGCTGCAGCCGACGTGAGCGTGCGAAACGGCACAGCGAGCAAGCAGAGGGGGAACAGAAGGCAGCCCAAGCTGTTTCACCGACTCTCACGTGCACATCTATTAAACTCCCAACCAAACATTTTTATCATAATTCCGCTGCAAGGCTGGCAAGTATTTCTCAAGCAAACTCCTTCTCCTTGATTTCTCTGTGTGTGCTAGCATTTCTGCTCCGGGCCTGCTGTTTTACCACCTCACGTTGTCCTGGCCAAAAAGGTATTACAAAAAGGTATTACAACGCACGGACTAATTTAAAAAAAGGAATCAATGATTTGCTGAACATGCTGGGAAAGGACAAGTGCTTCTTCTGTAGCAGCATTTGGGGGAAATCTAACTTCTGCCCAGGAGGGCACAATAAGGGCTGGGAATAATGAGGTCAAGGATAAAACAGGACAGTGCAAGGACAGCTCTTGGTGTGGCAGCGAACTGCAGACTGGCATCCTCACAGAGTCCCACCTTGCAGTCTCACCGCTGGCATTAGCTTCATCAAACAGAGTGGTTTGTACTTCTGGTGCCAAAACACAGGTCAAGAGCCTTCATCGGGGCTTTCTGTGTTTGCCAGAACATGGCCAGAGCTGCCAAACGCTGCGCTCCCGTTTTGTTCCCTCCCTGCTCTGGGTGGCTTTGGAAAGCTGCACCCTGGGAGCCGCAGCAAACGGGGCCCGGCCGGCGCCGAGCGGCACCGGCACTAGGGCTGCTCGAGCTGCCTCACCGAGAAGGGGACAATCACGCACCAGCTCCGCTCTGTCCCTGCTGATCCTTCAGCAGAAGCACCAAGCCAGGCCCCCAGGCCAAACTTCTCCCACCCAGCCCCAGGGAGGGAATTTGATACTGCAGCAACACAAGGGGAATGGCTGTTCCAAGTCTGTTCCCTTTTCCCCCTGCATTAAATGAGTAAATTACAAACTTCCTTTTTCCAGGACTTGCTAATGTGAAAAGAATTATACAGATGTAAATAGAGTGTGAATGTAAATTGACGCAGCTACACTGGTCTAATTCCTGTACAAGATGAGAGCACCTTTAGACATGGCTCGAGCTCACGTGGGCAGATGTACAAGAGGCTGCAGTTTATGGGCACCTCAAACAGTCCTACACGGGTAGCTTGACCACAGCAATATAACCAGGGATAGCAGAGGATGGAAGGATATGAAATCATAGGGAACAGCACACAGAAAGTTGATAAAATACCTCCTCTCTATAGAAGGACTGCACTTCTTCCTTGGAGGAAGCTGGGACCACAACATTAGATGCCCTAAGATTGGAGTGGGGCGCAACAGAGATGGAAGGGAGGGGAAAAAAGCATTACAGAAACACTACTAAGGACAGCACAGGGTGAGGGAAAAGGCACAAAGCCTATTCCTTTTTCATATAATTTGACAGTTATTACATATTTCAGGTTCTTTCATGCTGCAAACAAACTTCAGGCCTGCAGAGCTTGCAATGGTCAAGTACAGCAGATTCTCAGGACAGAGATATCTAGGGTAGTTTTCTCAGCAAAGCCTTTCATTATTAATGCCATTTTTTAATTGCTCATATTTCCTAGGAATACAAGTGTTTTGGATTCTTTAGCAAGGCTTTTCTGAATACTGGCTGCTTTACTTAATGACAAATGACGGAGAAGAGTTAAGAAGCGCTCGGGAGCAGGAAAAGCGGCGATGTCCCCCTTGGCTCTGCAGCCACAACTGCAGATCCACCTGCAAACTGGGGCAGACGAGTGAATAAACAACTCCCCAAAAGCCAAGGTCTTAACCTTGCCCCACTCATGGCTCCTTTAAAACCTCTTGCGTTTTTCCTAGAGTTACTTTTCCTAAGTATCTTTTGACTTTCAAATAAAATGAGTAACTCCCCCTGCCCCACCATGTCCGGAGTTGTCACTGAACGACTGGCTGCGTTACAGCTGCTGTGTCTCACTGAAACCAGAACAGTCTGAGCAGAAGCAGTGAGAGAGAATTTCTTTTTTTAATGTTCTGATACAACCCACTGATTGTGCCATCTGTCCGACACACAATGAAGAATCTCTAAAGAGAGAATAGCTGTGGGGGACACAGTACAGTATTTGTAGATCTGGGCTTGCTTAGAGATACGAGCTCGTATTTAGAATAGCAAATTTGGCTTTTTTTCGAGTTTATTATGTTTGATATACAGTATGTTTCTGGCAGGAAGAGAGGAGGAAAAATATGTAACTGGGTCTGTCCAGATGGAGGGGCAAGTATTGCCACAGGCAGGACAAGAAGGTGCTCGCTCCTGTGTCAAGACCACGCCAATGCAATCCTCCTAGCACAAACATCAAGGAAGATATTTGGAGTTTTAAATATCGGGCTCTGCAATGCCGGAAGTCACATGAAGGGTAAAATATATATCTATATAAAGATATAGATATATGTATATACCTCAATCACTATACAAAGAGCACACAAAACGATGCTAATAAAAGCAATGGAGCTAAGTTGCTTCACCTAAGCTAGGTGCTTCACCTAAGTACTTAATAGAATTGTTACAACTACCTCAATAAATCTGTCCACACCAAATATCGCTTACGTAGAGACCTCTCTCATGCAATAATAATTTCTCTCAACGGGCTCCTCATTAGCTCCTGATTATTTTTATTGGTAAGCATAGGAAGTCTTCATGCTTTTGATTAGCACATGACAATGTATCCTTAAACAGTTTCACATAGTCACAGTCACTGAACCTCAGAAAAACCTGTGGGTATCCAACCTTGAGGCAAGGAATTTCAAGGACTCCGTGCAAAGCGGTACAGGCTGCAGTGGGGAAGATTTCCATCCATTCAGCAGCTCTGCCTGGACCCCTCTTTCAGACAGCTCAGCTTTTTCCGCAGGAGCCCTGGGCATCACCAGCTGCTGCAGTAAAGCGCGAGGGCCGAGCCCAGGAAGGGCCGGGACCCGCGTGCGCAGCACGGAGCGGCTGCCGCCGGGCGGCTCCTCGCGGGCCCTGCGCGGCCTCCTGCTGCCGCGCGCCTCCCAGGCCTCTCCTCCCATCCTGGAACGTGACGTTACAATCCCAAGCCCGGAAGCAGGCAAGAGCCTTTCAGCAGTGAGACTGTTAAATTTGAGGAGAACTGAGCTTTTGAATTCATGGTGTAGTCTAGCACTTGCCGAAACAGCACAGAAACACTCTTCCCTGTAGCTCTGCTCTAAAGCCAAAGCTGCATCCTGAAGAATTCAACGGCAATTTTACCACAGAATTTAAGTTAGAGTAGGAAGTTCTGCCCATGCAAACCCTATAGGTTACATACAGAAAGAGTTAGCTGGCTATGCCTTGATTCCAAGATCTTCAGGGTTTCACTAGGAACAGCAATGGGTCGTGTAATTTTAGCAAGACAAACACAGAAATGAATACGCAACACCGGCTTCGTGGAACCAACGGAGCCAACATATTGTAACAAGGGACCATCAGCTACCGTCTTTTGTCTCAAAATACTCTGATGTGCCTAAAATTAGGAGTTTAAAGCCTGGACGGTGGGAAGGTTTACAAGAGCAAGACACCCGGAATACAGGAATTTAGCAAATTGAGAACAACTCCGTTCTGTGCAGGAGGGAGTTAGAGGCAATAAACACGAGCGTCCCAACAACTGACTAAGCACGACTTTATGTAGCAGTGCAGCAGGGCTGCCTTCAAACGCCATCGTCAAGGTGCTGTCTAAACAAATGGCAAGTGACAGGCCAAATCCTGGAAAAAATTCTATATTGAAGAAAAAAATCACAAAACAAGGCAGTTTGAAGACAGAAAGAAGCAGCAAGGACACAAGGGCTGCAGCCTTTGTCAGGCTTCCAGAGAACGCCTAGTGGCCCACTCCAGGGTACCATCACCACCAGCAGCTCTTCTATAGCAATTTTTATCAGCAGAGCTCAAATAATACATGCATTATAAAGGAGCTCACTGAGCTCCTTATATTCTTCTGTTTCTGAAATAAGGAAAAACCAGCACAGTTAAGTGTGTTTGGAGTGGCACAGTGTTAACCAGCATAAACCAGCGAAGATGAGGGAAAATGCCAAGTCTAGTGACTTCCAGTGCAGCTCCCATCTCCTGGGCTGTGTCATCTCTAAAATAAAATGTAACAGAAATCTTTAAGGGGAGTACAGTGAGAAAAGTTTTTCTTACGAGGCTGCCTTCACACAGGATGTTGGAACCACTATCGTTCCTCCTTCCTAATACTGCAAACCTGGGACACAATTCACCCTGCATTACTGTTCAAAGAGGGTTTTTTTTGGAGGAGAACCATATGAACTACCTACCCACAGCAGTCATCCTAAAATGTAAAGAAGGGAGGGATTTCAGGTAAACAAACAAACTATGGTTTATTTAACCTATGAAATAATAACCTTCAATACAAGTTAAACCAGATAAGGCCATTTTTTTTTCAATGCAGCTATAAAGAAGAAAATACGTTAGGAGCATTTACACATTTGAAAGAGCACTTCCCAGTTTTAAAAATATTTTTGAATAAAATTTGAACTT
>JAVCKT010016210.1:3071-14683 GCA_032273925.1 Rhynchotus rufescens
GGGCAGCCTGTGCCAGGGCTCTGGCACCCTCACAGGGAAGAAGTTCCTCCTCACATGGAGATGGAGCTGCCTGTGTTTCAATGTATACCCATTACCCCTTGTCCTGTCACTGGCCACCACTGAGAAGAGCTTGGCCCCATCTTCTTTACATTCTCCCTTCAGGTATTTGTACATATTGATTAGATCTCCTCTCAGTCATCTCTCTAGGCTAAACAGGCCCAACTCACTTAGTCTTTCCTCATAAGCATCTTAATATTATATCATAATAAGCCAGAACTTTGGTAGGGGTAGGTTTGTTTTCTAGACGCCTGGCCATTTTGTCTTCTAATGCTAAACATGTTTTGAAAAGTGGTCATAAGCCTTTTAGAAACAGAATTTTACTTTATGTTTTGGTAGGTTTATTGGACTGACTTTAGAGCTATTTACTTCAGTGTATAGCCTCAGTTCAAAATCTGTAATTATGGGCTTTGGTCATATGCCAGTGTTTTTTGAAATTAGTTATAAAAGACTCTATTTAGAAATGATTTCATTATGGTTTCTAAAGTGATTTCATCATTAGAAAAAGAACACATTTTAAATGTTATTTAGAATTAATAGTGTAAGAATCACTGTGACCTTTGGGTAATTCATGCGTAAGTCATTAAGCAAACTTTCACTATCAAATAAGAAAACAACAGTTATTCCCATTTCATGATGGTTTGAAAGCAAAGACAAGAGAGATGGCCTAATTTTGTGCTAAAAGCAGCTCCAGAGCAGCGCAGCCAGAGAATTTCAAAAGAGGCCCGCATTAGCATTTTTCAACAATTTAATAGCAAATACAGGTTCTGGTTCGTAAGGGGAATGTGTGTAAGTGCATAGTTAGAGCTGTGCACTGTCACAGAAGAAGGAATGGTGGAAAGAAGTGGAGCACCGGGTTTCAAAGCACCACCTTGGAAGGGAACTTAGATCTCACAAGGCAGTGGAAGCTCCCTCTGCGAAGCTGAGCCGGGTTGATAACAGCAGATTAATCACATTTTGCCACTTTTAAGACAGAGCACGTGCTGTATGTAGCAAAGTGATCATGTCTGCAGAACCTTTTGCTCCCAGGAATGCCCCTTCTCAGCAAAGAAACTTCTCATCACAGTGTAGCTTAGCAGAAGTGATGCTTTTCACTGGTATCACTTGGTTTTAGCACTACAGCTGCTTCTTCAATGTACAGGACCAAGGGGCAGAGATGCTCACACATTTCCTTCTAGGTTTAAGCCAGACAGCATGAGCCAAAAGGCATCTCAAGTGTGAATCATCAGAGCCAGCTGTTCTTACTACTTTATGGATCAATAAATGTGTCTTTCCTTACAATGCCCTTTGTTTTGCTATCATTAACAACAACAAGAAAGCCAATAGTAACTATCTTCTAGGTACAGCAGGCACCTTTTTGGTCCCCTGAAATAAAAGTCTCATGCCTGCTTTCTCTATTTGTGACTGTACTATGCATCTACAACAGAGATGTTCATTTGGGGAGGTATTTGGGGAGGTACTATCAATATTAAAAGGGAGGATATTGCAAATGGCACCACTGAAACAGCATTTTGGCATCTCCAAATGCTTGCTTAAGGATATTGCCTTTTATCATGAGTGCTGTTGTGAGAGAGAGTCTTGAGTCAGAGGTGCACTTTTGTCATCAGCAGCTATGTAAATACTTCTGTGCCTGTTGAAAGCATCCCTTTCTCTGGCTCAGTGATTTGCACAATCTTCTAAGGGAACCTCATGAGTCTGGTCTTGTAGGCATGCTTAAGGGAGTAAATTACTCTTAAAAGATTCGTCCTATTACTAGCAATGAAATTAAATGTGCTGCTAAGAACTCCAGGATCTACTTTTATTTAAAACTCTAAATTTAAAAGCCTGATGTTTGAGCATAAAGACTTTTCTGGAAGAAGTGTGTTTCAATGCACTTCTTCCTCCAAGTAAGGAAACCTGTGTGTGGGATGAGGAGCTGTATGTATTTATCATGGGATGAGTCAGGAAAACAGCTGCACATTTGTCTTTAAAAATTAAAGTGTGAGAGGAGAAGCACTTACTTACAGCTAAGCAAAATCGGTCCAAAGCTATAAAGTCTTAGATGCTGCTGAGGAAAACACCATGCTGCTGCATGGAGAGGAATAGCTGCCCAGGCTCCTCTGACCAATATGAATGAGTGGAATGAGTGGTGTGCATGCAGAGCCATGCCTGAACAGCCACCTCGAGCATCCCCTCTCAGTACGGCCCAGTGTAAGGGACTGGGCAGTGGTCTATGAGCCCCAGCAGACGGGCCCTCGCAGGTGTTGTGGGAAGAGCTGAGCTGGGTTTGCCAGAGGTCACTGCTGCTGGCCGAGCTGCTGTGTCACAGCCCTGAGACTCTCTGTTTTGCAGTGCTTTACCCTGCTCCTCCCAGCGTAAAGGCTGTTTTCTGAGCTCTGTTACATGCATATTTATGCACATGCATACACATTCATGCATATGTATATATACATGCACACAAATATATATGTAACTGTATATAAACTGTGTGGGCCATCGTTTTCTGAATTTAGCTGCAAGTGTCTGACCAGCATGTTGGGTTCCTGGGACAGAGGTTAGGTGTGGAAGGGCAACCAAGAGGATAAAGTTAGAACATTGCCAGTGATCCCTTGGAGCAGAGCTGTTTGGGTATTGCCCCTGCTGAGTTCAGCTTACCTGGTAATGATGTCTTAAATTACACTACTTTTCATTTAGCTTAGCTTCAGATCTCACTATTAGCTCTGCAGACCTCTAACGAGCTAATTCCTCAATAACAACAGGAAAACCCACATGTTACCTATCTGTTAAAGGAAAAACACTGCCTGATTCCTACATGAGGTTCCTAAATGAGTGCAAGGGGGCAAATGAATGGGGTGGATATGAACTTGCTTTTATTTGGAAGGGTCACAAGAAGCAAACGCTGAAAGCTCTGGATTGAATGTCCTTGTGCTGGGGGCCCCCTGCCCTGGCTGCTCTGCAGCCCTCCAGCCTGAGCGGCTGCTGCCCCTTCCCCGCGCGCTCACTGCCCTCTGTCCGTGTCTCTCTGCAGAAAGTGCAAATAGTTGTGACTGTTTTGGACTATGACAAGATTGGCAAGAACGATGCCATCGGCAAGGTGTTTGTGGGCTACAACAGCACCGGCGCGGAGCTGCGGCACTGGTCGGACATGCTGGCCAACCCGCGGCGGCCCATCGCGCAGTGGCACACCTTGCAGCCCGAGGAGGAGGTCGACGCCATGCTGGCCGTCAAGAAGTAAATTCAGTCCGGTTTCAGTTACACACACACACACACACACACAAAGAAGAAGAAGAAGAAATAAGAAGAAGCCTTTCTGCATTTGCCCACATAGTGCTCTTTAGCCAGTATCTGTAAATACCTCAGTAATATGGGTCCTTTCATTTCCAGCCATGTGTTCCTGACACGGATCAGTTGTTACTTTTAAAACCCTGTTTTAATTTGCACAACTTTAAATGTAGAGAGCCCTCCAAAGGCGCTTCATTTCACCACTGCCCCCCCCAGATCTACTCTTCTTTTAAGCAATATGATGTGTAGATAGAGCATGACAGAAATTATTTATTGTATCACACAGTTGTATATATACACCAGTATGCTGAGAATTTATTTCTAGTTTGTGTATTTGTATGTTGTAAGCGTTTCCTAATCTGTGTATATCTAGATGTTTTTAATAAGATGTTCTATTTTAAATTATGTAAATTGACTGAGATATAGGAGAGCTGATAATATATTATAGGGTAACTATTGTATCGTCTGCATTCCAGAAAAAAAAAAAAATCCAACTTGTAAGGCACTAGTAGTGTAACACTGACATCTTAAAGGACAACTTAAATCTGAGCTTTCAACTGAACCATCCTAATAACAGGCACCGTGTCCGCAGTGAATCTTGGAGGGGCAGATCCCACTTGGTAGACTTCTTTCACGGGCACCTTAGCGTGATCTGAGCAGCTCCGGGGCCGACCTCGAGGAGCCGTAGCCAGAAGCCAGGAGAGCGGTTCTTTCCCTGTAAATATATTCCAAAGCGAACACACAACAGGCGGAAATGGCTTTAGATAGTGAAAGTTTGAGGAAGCAGCTCCGTAGGAGGCAACAGCTCCGTGGGCGTCGCGGAGGGGCAGGGTGTGCAGGGCTGGGGGCGGCCAGGGGGCAGGTTCAGCAGTGGGGCCCGGCCGCCCTCAGGCCAAGCGTAGCTCTCCGTTTGCAATCACCTTTATACAAAATTTGCATACTGTGAATTCCATCCGCGATTTCACCCGATAATGAGTTTGCACATTAGACTTTGTAACAAAATATTTTATTATACTAACTCAGACTAAGAAAGGAATGCAGAATATTTTTTAGACATAGCCGTGTGAGTTTATTATACAAAATAGTTTCATGGTAAACAGACAGTATTGTAAGCCCATCAGAAGATGACAAAATTTAGCCATAGTTCTAAATGCACTTCAAAGTAAGCCAAAAGAGAACAGCTAGTGACCTTTTATATACTATTTATACTTAAGTTTTAATTTGTCCTTTAAAAAAAAAGTGAAAACAAACAAAGAACAAGTTCTAGAAAACTGAAGCAACCTCTTCTGTATACTAGATGCTCGTTTCAGGAGGAGTTTTTAAATGTTTTCAATGTTATTATGTAGTAAATGGCACTATTATGAAGCTATTAGTCATTCCATAAGAGTCTTGAAAGACTGCTCTGTGTATCACTGTGACTGCCGTGTGTGCTTAGAAATGTAGTTTTCTCAGTGGATAGCAATCAATTTATTCCGTAGTGATATTGTAAGAATACTGCCATTCCCTTCTACTGCACTGCCGAAGGAGCGCATGGCCCACGCCGTTCTAGCTACCGCGGACCAATTCAGAGCTGCTGAGCCATGCAGGGGACAAGGATGTTAGAGAGACTGGGTTGACCATGCAGCATTTTGTCAAGCCCTGTGCAATAGTTCTCATTTCCAACGCCCCTCCCCAGCCCTCTCTCCTGTAGACAGTCACCTTACGGCTAGACGGCATCGCTGCTTGTTGCATCCCCCCCGAGTCATGTAGGGCATCGCTTCCATCTTACGTAGCATCCTGTGAGGCCCCTTGTTTATCTTTCCAAGCTGTGAATATCTTTATAATGCTTTGAAGATTCATTATTTTCAGCACCACAAGCTACCCCAGAAATGTGGGACTGCTATACCTTTTGGAGGGAGGAATGAGATGCTATTTATCATCTTAGCAATGGTATCTAAAACAAACTATTGGGAGGAGGAAGAAAAAAAAAAAAAACAAAAAAAAAATGGATGCAATCGCTTAATTCTCTACCGAAAACTAAATTCTGCAACCTCCCGCTCTGAGGGGTCAGTAGGATGGCCAAGCACCAACAGTTTCAGTACCCTGTGGTAAAGGAAGTAGCAAAGACAGGGGAGGAAAATTTAAAAAAAAAAAAGAAAAAAAGAACAGAATTGCTCCCCACCTCCAAAAGTAAGAATAGCAAGACACATTTTTTCTATTTTTTTACATGAAACACGGAAAAAACACAAGTGAGACATTTTCTGATCTAAACAGGCGCATACATGCAAAAGCATCAAGCTGGAATACTTAAAAAAAATCTTACCCTTAAGGACCAAAGCCCACCAAAGAGCAGAAGAGCTAGCCAGACAGATTCCCAGCGTGAGAGCAGACATTCACCTCCATGAAGCCAACCTTTACGTTGCTCATTCAGGATAGCCGCAGGTTCGAGCTGCCAGCGCCGGTGCATTGTGCTAGGGTAGTTCTCAACGCTCTCTCTTCCTACACTGCCAGACTGAATGTCACCACAGAATTCGGTTGTAAAGTGCTATGATTCGCAGACACTGAACCTGCTCGATGACCAAGATGACATTTTCATCCTCAAAGAAGCCACATGTACCTTTCTGACAAAGCTGTGTGAAGTATTAGAATCTGATGCTGTAGAAAGATCCTAGTTGCCTTTGTGTATATTTACTGCCTGCTTGAGTGTTTCTCTGTGTGGGTTTTCTCTGTATCTTGTAGAAATGTTTGGGGTGTTTTATCCTGCCATACTCGCTCGTGGCTCACGAGCTGACAACTTTAGCCGTATTTTACCTTCATTTTTGATGAGGTGGTTTATATTTTGTTTCACTTTGTGTAGTGACTTCCCACAGTAGTTTTCCAATTGTCGTTAAAATAACATACATATTACACAGATATTCAATAAAAATGTTTTATTTCCTGTTGATGTTTTAGTGTTTCTCTTCTGATTTAAAGTCTAAAAAAATAAATCACCCTAAGACTATAATCGAGCACGTTTTCCAAGTGTAACATCTGCTTCCCCTTCAGAGGAGCTGTGAACTGCTGCTTCCCCCCATGTCATGAGACACTGAGCCACAGCCAGGAGGTTGCCAGTAGAGAAGTCATCATCTCTATGCAGACCAACAAATATTACTGTTTTCCCAAAGATCCTGATTATTTGGCCTTTGAGAATATGATGCTTTACCCAAACAAAGTCTAGTTTGTATCCGGTGACAAAGGCACCAAGTAGTGCCCCGTGCCACGGCTCCAGGGACTCGCCTTGCAGCAGTGGTAGCAGACGTCTTGGTTTGGAGGCAGACGGTGTGTTTTAACCTAAATGCATGAGCTGCTTCTAAGATGGCCACAAAATCAAGTTGTTTGTAGCCTTAAGATCATTAAATAAGAGATGAATACTGTTGATGGCAAAAAAAAATATGTGGGAGGAAGTGAATCCACAAATCGAAAAAATGATCAAAACAACATTGCGCTATGCAGCAATTCAAGTTCCTGCACCTAGCAAGAGAAACAACCCCCAAAATCCCCATGCTTGTTTTATATAACCATTTTCCACAGCAATCCCTCCCTGTTACCCCGCTCCCAAAGGAAATACGCTGGTCCTTTCAGGAACTGCAAGAGGGTCTTTCCTGATCAGTGCCCTTTTAAACACAACCATTGACTGCAGCAAGATGAGAATTCGCTTTGGTATTTTGGGGGTATTTCTAGGATTTTCCCCTGGAAAACAGAGGCTTTCCCTGTCGCCCCTGGTCGTCATGTGCTCTCTTTTCTCCCACCTGTCTTCTTTTCCCATCCCCTAGAGCCAGTGAGCACCACATGGAAGCGATGCTGGTTCACTTCAACCTCAGTCCAGCATCTCCAGGAGGCTCGTGATGCCAAAGGGAGTTGGAAAGCGGGTGTTGGGAGGTGCTGTCTGTTTGCTCTGCAACTTCACTGTACTTCCCTATAGATTTCAGCAGGCACCACATCATGGAGCTTGGAGATGCTGGTGGTCCTTTCTGCTGCAAGGTGGCCCTTCCTTCATCATCTAGGCTGCTCCAAGACCGCTGCAAGCAGGTACTAAGAGCAGCAGTTTGCTTAAGAACGGACTCAAATCCAGAGCTATCAATGTCAATAAATAAAAACACTGATCCGGTATGTACTGGACATTTTTGCTCATGCTGAGAATACCAGAACGACACTTTGTCAATCAAAATAAATTCTTTTAACAGAGCTAATCAGGTAAAGCCAGTGGCCACAGCTAATGTAAGGAAAAATGCTTCATATAATAGCTGCTACACTAAGTGGGGAAAGCAGCAAAAATTACCAATTTTATTCAGCTCATTTAACCCCTAATCAACTGTCGAGAAAAGCATTCTTCCCAGCTGACAGACTCAGTTACCAAAGCAAAAGATCTACATCTTTTGATCACTCTTCACATCGTGAGTCAATGAAAGTTAATTGCCTGTTATTTATGCAAAGCAAGAATTAGATCATTATATTTTCTGATTACTCCAACAGTCAATTCCCTTATTTATTTATGCATTAGCATTTTCACTCCAGGCATCTACTGCAGTCTTTTTATACACAAACTGTCCTGCTTTTCATATATCCAGCAAATTCTTGTCCAGCCCCTATTTTTAATGTCAGTTAGCAGTCAAGCTTTGTTTTGGTTGCTGTCCAAAGGTTAAAGAAATTACATTGAATGATTTTTCTGTATGTATCACAGAGAAGATTCTTTTCTTGCACTGCTTTGTCTTCTGTGTTTAATGATTGCTTTGATGGCACCTTTTTTTTTAAACATACCTCACAGTTTTATCCAATTTAGTTACCTTTACCTGATACGCAGTAAGTCCTTGTACACTCAGTATAGAGAAAACTTTGAATATTGCACGGAACAGCTGCAACAGGACATGACAAACTAGTGCAGAAAGAAATTTAACACTTATCAGGTACTGATATGTTCACAGTACCTTGAGACTCCAGAAAAACAGGAGAGACATCTTGCTGTGTTCAATCTAAAAGAAAGTTCTATAAATTCTAGGATGTTCTAGCATCATCTAATAAGCATCCTCCATAAGCCCTTCCTGGTGCTTATGAAGAGACCAGATAAGCTGGAGGATGAAGTCTTCTTACCAACGTTTTGGATGGGGAGAATTTGGAGGGGTAGATGGATTCATCTTTTTGGTTTATGCACGTGCTATGCCAATGGCACGGTGAGCTCTTGATCAGTTATCTAGACACAAACAAAAATGTTTTCCATCTTCCAACAGAACCAGACTCATCATTTTGACAGCTCACATTTAATTTCAACTATTTCAAAAATTTGTATATCCTGTTATTACTTACAAATAACAACAAAAGCATTCAATGTGATACACTAGTGTCGCACACTAAAAAGAAGCAACATTAGGTCTTGTCATACAGTCAAAAGACCAGTGCACAGAAGTGGCAGAGTATTCTCTAATCTGCTGATCAAGATTATTCCACAAACCTGCACAAATCTCCCCAATTTTGCTCGTGTTCTTCCAGCATCCTTATTGATCAGATATATGTATTTGTACTTGCTCTAGCAGGTGTCTTCTTTCATGTCACTTTTTCCTAAGAAGAGCACTCACTACCACCAAGAAGTTGTTCCAAAACACTAGAAATGGATCTGTCATGCATGACCTCCAAACTGGATTTCGGGTAGATTTGTCTTCTCCTGAAGACCACCGATCACAGGCAGGAGGGACTGGAATGCAGAGCAAAGCCCCAGCGGGGCTGGTGACGCTGAAATCAAATATTTCACCCTTAGTCAGAAACGTTACCATCCGCTCATCCTCCCCAAAGATGGACCCTCAGATGCAGTAACTTACATCCCACTCAAGATATTTCCTTCTTTGCAGAACAGACAATATTATTAAGCCTGCTTTTTGCTGATACTCTCTGTGACATTCACAAAGTCAAATGGCTTTCACATATTTTCTTCCCTTCACATAATAGGTTGCTTCCTCTGTTTAACTCAGCTAAGAATTTCAGACCTGACTCTTTGGAGTTTTTAAAAGCAGCTAAATTGTGTAATTGGCTCTAACAATCTCCTCCTTGCTTCAGCAGCCTCTATCAAACTTCTAATGGTTTCAGTCACTCCTCTCCAACCTCACACTGGGAGCTGTCACCTACAGACAAATGCCCTAATGGAAGGTTATCAAGGAAATTAAGTAATCACAGGGTAAGTGGTAGAGTCCATGGATTAGAAATTGGTCAGGAAAAAAAGAGAAGAGAAGAGAAGAGAAGAGAAGAGAAGAGAAGAGAAGAGAAGAGAAGAGAAGAGAAGAGAAGAGAAGAGAAGAAGAGGAGAGATCAACAGTACAAACTTCACCACAGTGTAAGATGAACAGTGTAAGAGATTTCTTTGTTGTGGTGTAATATTTATTAATGATCTGAAAAGTAGAGCTGAAAAATAAGTTGGCAAAATTTACCAATGGTAACAAATAGTTTTAACTGAGGCAGACCTAAATTATGAGACTTCTCCATCTACTAAGAACTAAATATTCAGACAGGCACTTTAGGCCAAATTTTATTGTTCACTACTTGTGGACAAGCTGTGAACAAAACTTTCCTTCAAGATAATCTCTAAGATCAGAAAGTAAAAGAGAACTATTCAAACCATTAATGACAATGAAGGCAGAAACTCTTTTTCTTAGAGGAACTAATGATAGGAAAGTAAAACTGTCCTTACTTTTTTTTCTGACTTTTCTCTCAATAATTCCCAATGGTACACATGAAAAGATATGATAAAGTGGGAGTATGAAAGTGTTATTCAAATTGCTAGCTTGACACACAGTTTTAAACTTCATGCTCATTATTTGGAATACATTTAGTAATAAAAATACCTTGCAAATGCACAGGAGGTGTCAACACATCCCAGTGCATGGAGTCCTTGGGACGCTCCCTGGCTTCAGTAAAGGCATTGCCCCATTACAGGGACTGCACATTAACAGCTGTCAAAATACTTCTCAGTGTTCAAATTAATCCTTGAAAACTAGCTGTGGGAAACCTGGAAAATATTACCCTGATACAAGCTGTTGTATGAGCTGGTATACAACAAAAAAGTCTCTAGAGCTGCTGAATCGGGCAGGCAAGTCCCTAGTCCAGACATGGGATTTAAAAAAGATTTGAGAGAGTCTCTAGCAGGAAAAAGCTATGAGAACTAGATCTAAAGACAACCAATCTTGAGGGAAACATAAGACATTTATGGAGGTTATTAAAATTAACAGAAAAATAAATGGTAGATATTTCCTTGCTACAGACTTGCACCAGAGCAAAGATGATTCCTGCCAATGCCACATACTGTCTTATGTCTGAGCCTTTAACTCTCCTGAAAGAAGAAGACGATTCAGGAGATCATTGGTGCTCTGCTTCATGCTTCAAAAAAAGCATGTTTTTCACCTCACAGAGAACGACATTTCCTCATCCAGCCCCATCATTCCAAACCAAATTCCTTGGATTTAGCGTGACCAAATAGCTGCCCCAAAGGTCTGAGCACTCTGGCCATACTGAAATCTGCAGTAATTAGCAATGTGATAACAGCAAGCATACAAAGCTTGCAAGAAGCAAACTGCTCTAGCTGACGTCTTTCTTTTAGATAATACAGAGAATAAGTGGGGGGGAAATGCAGGGAAAGAAAAATCACTGCCAAATCAGGGGAGCAAACCCTCATCTCTTGTCCTACTGGCCCAGGACCACACAGTCTGATTTGTTTTTGCCTTCCCTCATGTCACTGGACTAACAAAATCTCTTCTAACTTAAATTTGATCCCATGTTTGCTACTTACGATGCTTTTACAACACCCCTGAGCACAAGCTGCTCTGCTGTTGATTCCCCACATTTTCTCCTAGCTCCACTTCTAGCCAGATTTTCTTGCCTTCCTCAAGTCTATTGTGTGTGCCGAATTCAACTCCCTAAAATCTCCCAGGATTTATGGAAAAAAAAAAAAAAGCTTCAAAAGCCTCTGTGACCAATTAATACTTGTTTTTACAGTATAAATTACAAAGATGCTGCAATAATTAATCATTTCCACAGCACAACCTCTCTCCTGCACATACAGTGTGAAGCACACATGATCTCATAGCATATCTCAGCAGCAGGCACCATGAGTCACACCAGCAACTCAGAGCAATGCACTGGTCCTTCTGCAACGGGATGGCTGGGGCCACCCCAGAGCGGGCTTTTTTTTCCCTCTTCATAGCAGAAATCCTCCATCCATCCCCACCAAGACTTTCATCCTCTCATGCACCTCCATCACCCGCATGGCCCTCCCGAGGGCTCTGGCTTCCGAGCGC
>JAVCKT010016210.1:21458-44510 GCA_032273925.1 Rhynchotus rufescens
AGAGTGATTCAGTTGGGAACAATTAGCATTTTCTGTTTAATTGCTTCACCGAGAAATATGAGAGTTATTTCTAGAGAGTCTAAACTTGCAAAGCTTCAGTGGTTTTTATTGTCCCCACCCATTAAATGTATTTAGTAGCTGGCTATAACCACACTTACACTGTTGCAATCTAAAGTTTAAACTCCCTAAAATGCATCATTGTTATGAAGAGCCTTAGGCAAAAGAAGAGATTAACATTTCTAAGAAAGTGAAAAACAAAGATTTAATTCCACAGGATCTTGGTCTAACAAAATCTGATTTCCAAAGATAATAAATAATAATGGGGCAATGTCAAGCTGCCAATCACCAACTTGAAGTTTTCTCAACTATAATCTTGTGCAACAGAAAAGCACATTTTTTTTTCTTTAGATTTATGCTTTTAGTTCTTAGATAACATCCACAGCATAAGGAAAGGACAAAGTTAAAGCTGGCTTTTACATGAGATTAAGTAACAGCTTGTTGAGCGTGCCTGTAATACCTAAATATCTTCGGGTCATTTCATCAAGGGAAACTCTGATAAAATTTGTTTTTGTTCCCTCCCTTAAAGACTAAGCATAGATTAAGCTCTCATTTTTGCTGTCACCACGTTTTAAGTGCGTGCTTTTGCTATTTTAGAAAGCACAGATCTCATTAGCTGTAATAACCCAAAAGTTAACACAGCACTAACGAATTATAAAACTTGTTCACATTCAGTAACATTTCTGTTTATCAGAAAAAAAAAGGAAGAGAATCAGCTCCAGTATGAATATGTTTTCACTAACTCCTTTATTAAAGATAACCAGTTATCAAAACAAGGTTCAAGAAAATGTAAGAACATTAAATAATGTTCTTACAAATATACAGTGTACTGATTAAAAAAACAGGCCAGACCGGCTGTTATTATCTCTGCAGCACAGATAGTTTTTATCTTTTACTGTCTGTAATAAAGTTTTACCATTTAACGAATACCTAAAAGTCAAAGACATTACACAAAGATGTGTAAGATTTATATTTTTACCTCAAAGGTTCTTTACAAGACATACACAATTATCGGCACTGTTTTTAACTGTTTAATCTCTCAGCAATTAACATTAAAGATACATTTCGCAAAGGCTAATATAGAAATAAAAAAGGTAGGAGAACCTCACGCTTCCCACTCCTTCATGAGTAATACCAACTAGAACACAATTACTAATTCCTAAGAATGTTTTGAAAGGTTTGGTCCAAAGTAGTATAAATTGCAAATCCAAAACATTTCTGTTATATATATTCAGGGGTTTGTTTAAAAGACTTAAATGCACACAGATGATTAGTTTTCCTTAGAGGATCATCACTGATTACCAAGGTAGACATTCAGGAACACTGATTTTTGTTTCTTTTTCAGTTTTCATCAGATTTTCTGTAGGAAACAGTAAAGGCTTTCACACCTCCTTTGATACTAAAGAGTTTAATCTGCTCCTACTTCTTTTTCAGAGGAATTTAGCTTCTAGTGCTTGTTGAAGAGAAGACCTGACTTTTTTGGGTTGTTGGGGCAAGTACCCTGATCAGACTCTAAGGAGCCTTAGTTAAAGGTGTTAAAAGTCTTCTCTGGAGGCAGCAATGTCTTAAAGAAAAGGCCCAAGGGACACAGCAACACCCAAGAAAATGACATGCAGTCTTTTTATGTGGCCAAGAAGGGCTCCATCTACTTCCTAATCATTTTTCCAAGTATGTCAAGAGCTTAAAACTGCTTCAACTGCCTAGAGTCAATGAGGCTTGCCCAGAAATCCCTACGGAGACAGGAGCCCGAGCGGCCGGACACGGGCCGTGTCCCGAGAGCTTCCTTGCTGCCCAAGGAATGCTGAGCGTCGGCGCCGTGTCGGCGTCGGCTGCCGCGTTGCCGGATCCCAGGCCGCGAGCTGCGGGTCTCGGAATGGAAGTGCAGGTGGGAAAAGCCGGAGACCACGAAGCTGCTGCTATCTGGGAGTGCTATGAGCACACCAGAAAGCCATCCGTGTTGGGGACGCCTGTCCACATGCTTCCAGTGTTGGTGCCCTTTGGAGAGCTATCTGTTGCATTCCTCCCCACCCTTCCATTCTCCTTTTCCATAGCTAGGGAGGGATTTGAACTTTACAGAGCCTTTTACAATGTAACTATATCTTTGGAGGTTTTCTATATCCGCATCAATATTCAGCCCCTCTCAAAACTTGAGCAAGTTCTTGGCATCCCAAAACAAGTTCATACTGCAGCAGCTTCCACAGGGTAATTACTCACCAGATGAGAAAATTTTGGTATATATTTTTAATTTCTATTTGGAAAAAAAAAAAAGAAACAAGAACAAAAAACGGTTTTATCTTATTGACATTGTAAAGCCTCACAGATACCACTTGAAGTTTCTAGTAAAACAATGGAAACAACAAGATAGCAAAATTACAGAAGAAAAAATGAAGATGAGATGGGCTATGAGAGGACAGAGCATCAGAAGGAAAACAACTAGTATAAGATCAGAGCGTTATTTTATGGCAAATGCAGAAGAAAAACAGAATACAAGCTTATGTACTTGGGCCTAAAACTTTCCAAGAAGACGGAATAAAGTAAAACATCAATGTGATTAAGGAATAAAATGCTTCCAGATTTCTTCCAAGGAACAAAATAGTTCCAGATTTTAAAGCCAAACAGAAATCTGAAGGCCACTGGCCTTTTGAAAGGATGTCATTTGTAGGAGTAAAAAATTCCTGAGCCAAATCTATCCCCAAACAAGCTAAACGCTCTAAATGCAAATGCCTCTAAATACCTTACGGTAGGGGATCAAGGTGTTGAATTAATGGTTTCATGCAGTCATGTTTAGGGTTCTTTTTTTTTCAGTCAATCTTCTAAACTGCAAAAAAATGAGAAAAGCTAAACTTAAACTTTGCAGGATGAGACAGGTAATTTCTATGTGGCTGACCGAAGGGAAGGCATTAAGTTCCTGAAGGCAGAAGGAGTGAAAATCAGCACGGTGGGAGATTTCTGCTCTTGTGGGTGTACTTGAAGAGAAGAATCTGAATGCACATACACACACAAAACACATAGATACATACATACATAAATATATATATATAAACTTCCAGCAGTTCTGTTTGGGAGCTTCTCAGAACTGATGACAAAGCCAGTTGTCAATCACTGTAGTTGGACAATATATATTCTTCTTTGAACACAATAAATTGTCAGACTGGATTAAAAAGAACATTGTTTTATTTGGAAAAGGCACACAGTTTTTATTGTTAGGTTAAAAGCATATTTTTTTACCTGCAATAGTAAGTATCTCAACATCTTATTTTAAACTACTATTATCGCAATGTTCAAAACTAAACCAACATTTAGTAATTCATAGTTTAATGATGCTTCAACCTTTTAAACGTGTAAAATGGATATTTAAAAAAAAAATGCTTCTGTTTTATGATTACAAAATTATTTTCAGAAGAAAACTCAACTATTTCATTTTTTTTTCACAACAGAAAAATCACAACTAGCCATAACCCTGGACAAGAACAGTACACCATAAATCTAGAAATTAAAGCAAAAAGGATAAATTAACAAGATAATGTACACCTGTGGCAGAACAAGGAGAAATGGTAGGCAGATTTACTACAGTGAGTTTACATACTGGAAGATCATGACGTTTACATCCAATACACATCAAAATCCTTTATGTTTTGAATATATTTAAGTAGGTCTGAAGAAATGCTGAATAACAGAAGTAAAATGCTTCTTATGCAGGCATCACCCTCAGAATGACAGACAAGAAAAGATTTTCAGTGAACTTCTAGCAGAAAACTGCAAGAAGTGACAAGATCTCCAGAACTAATTTGCTTCATTTTTAGCTAAATTTTTAAAACTACTGCACAAGGTACTTCCACCTTTAGAGTATTTACTTTTATCTTTGTTTCTTTTATGCTCCTTAGTCTCAGCAGATATTGTTAGCAGCACAAATCTCTTGAATTGTTTCTCATTTTTTAAGTTATGGCTTGCAATGCTAATTTCCCTAATGTAGTTTTTATGTTTTGTATTAAAAATACCAGATATATATATGATTATTAATACTGATGAGAATGGATTGACTCAACTGACATCTTCATCAAAGAGTCCCTGAACTCAAGAAATGCTGATGCTCATTAACATGTTGATAATATCTACAGCTATAATTTATGTGCTTTTTTTCCTCAATAATCACCTTTACACTTGGCAACTAATATTGATTAATTTCCACTAAGCTGTAAATAACCATGGCTGAACTCAGTGTACCTCTGCCCTCAAAGCAAAGTTTTTAAAATAACTGGAGCTTCAATGTGGTCTCTCTGGTCTCTCTTATGGTAGGAAGCTTCCAGGTGGTAATCGTACCAGACATGTTGAAAAGAGCTTTGCTGTAAATTCATCATTTTTTTGAAAAAAAAAAAAAAGAACTAAACACCCTTCATTGTACATTGCTACCTCAAGTAACATCAAACTTCATAACAGAAATCTGATTATTTTAAAACAGGAAAAGGGCAACTTTGGATTTCCTTGTAAAAACATCCAAATTTAAGTATTGCTTATCTTCTATTTTAGGGAATAATTCCACAATATTTCCACAAAAATTAATGCACATTATCAGTGTAATATTTCTGCACAATTCTAACTTTCAGATCTGGACATAGTATTTGTTTTCTGTACAACAGTATGCGACCATCACTTTCATGATCAAAATGTATGTAGTGTTCATGCATTACCAAAAGATTTTGCAGAAAAAAAAAACCCTCTTGCATTAGTTTAGTCAATGGAGAAATTTTTTGGCTTCAATTTCATAGATGACCCAGGTTTCCAAGGAACATAGATACTAGATCCTCTGCAGTCTGGTCCAAATGATAAATTCAGGAATTTTCAAGAGACTTACCCATACAGTTAATATTGCATAGAAAACCAAAACAATGCTAACAAATTAATTTAGCCTTGTTACAGAAATACCCACATTCATTAAGGAAATATATAGCCCTCCCCATTGAGGTGGGTTCCCACTTGCCTCATTACTGTCCCTGTTTTAAAATTACATAATTAAGAATAATCAAGGTGTTGGAGTGGAGAGCAAGTGAGCATGGGTTAGCAATTTGCTGACAAGGTAATCCAACCCCTTCAAATCATCTCAGAAAAGAAACTTACTTCATGTTTGAGCTTCACTATGAGGATATCCTAATGAAATGAAAACAAAATGGCAAATAATGACTAGATGACTGTTAGCAGTCTACACAAATACGTTTTTCCTGGAGGCTACCATGTATCTCCCCTAGAGCTGATAAAATAAGTTACAATTAACTCTATATTATTGAAATACTTTTTCTCCTCTGAACTCTCTAGATAGGAAGAAATGTCAGCAGAAGGGTTGTGTTTCGAGATACAGTTGTAGATTTTTTTTAAGCTCATGAAGAGTTTTATGTGTGTATAGTATTAAGGAATGACACTAAAGTCCCAAGGCACTTTCTGTGTCAATTCCCATGTTCTAGCTGAAGCATCACTCTTCCCAAAGATTCAGAAACTCCCTATGCCCTGACCTCTTCACGGTTGGGTATCCTAAGTGCTTCTGCCATGAGAGAAATATTCCCATCAACTGGACATCAAGATTAAAAAGGGAATTCTAAATTTGGAATTTCTGCTGCTAAGTTTTGGTCAATATGCATGCAAACCAAGAAGAGAAAATACGATTACAAGAAATTCTTTTATTTTCTTTGCTGTCATTGTCCTTTGGGTTAATATGTATATGAAACACAGTTCATGAACATCTCACATAGACCTCTGCGTTAATATGTGTCCGTAGATGCTTTAATGTCTTGTTTCCGTGATGACACTACGTTTGACTCCCCAAGCCTCCTATCTACAAGTACATTCCCTACCTAGTACACATACCAGAAAGTAACATTTTTGAATCTCAAAGAAATTTATTTTTTATCATGTTAAATTTCTTAAATTTCTGATTTTAAAAGAGTGATAGATTAAGAGATTGTTATTGCTTGGCTATTATTGAGAGCCATATTCAGTGGTGAATATCACAGTTATAAGGCCCATGCAAAACCCTTGCGCTATTTAAACCACAGGATTAAGGTTTTAAATGGTTTCCTATAGGATTTCTTCCACCATGGAGGAAAACCCCAAGGGTTCCTGAAACGTGTCTTGTTAAAATACTTTAAAATCATGAAAGTCTTCTCCTTTATTAGAATACACAAACCTAGAATAAACTAGTCTATACTCACACATATCCAATATGTACCAGTAATTCCTGGACTTGAAGTTTAAGAATCTCTTATTAAAAGGAAATTTTATGGAAGCAACTTAAATGATGACCACCAGTGTATATTTAAATCGCTCTTTAAGTTCTAAAGTAACAAAAATGAAACACATGCCATTTTCCAAAATTGAACTTCAAAATCATCAAGTAAAAACCCTACAAAATGTTTTCACTTCTGGTCTCATGACTCAAATGATTTATGTATTTTATTTGGACTGGGGATCAAATTTGTGCTATATTAAAATGAAATAAAGTACCACATATCTCAGCCTAACAAGAATTTTGAGGAGAGAATTGTTCACTGAAGTCTGTGGTTTATGTAATAAAAAAATTTTGTGTACTATCATGCTGCAATAGCTTCAGTATATCAACGTAAATGGTTTGCTACATCTAAACAGGCACTTTTTAAACACCCTGTTAGTTTAAAATCAAGGATAAAAGGTTTTTTTAAAACCATTTGCTATTTCGAAAGGGCACGAATCACTTACACTCCCCCCTCTTCTGCTATATACACCATTTTTGACCCAGCTCAAAAAATGAAAACATCAAAAAACTCACATGGATTCTGAATGAATTTTAAGACAGATCGAGATAAAAGTGTATTAAAAAAATGTCTTTGCAAAAATGAAAGCTCCAGGCTTCTCAACACACCAAAAAAAAAAATCTTCGATAGAAAACTTGCATTTCATTGCTAAAGCAAAAGCTTTAAGATAAACTACAGTGCACAACTTCAGTATGATTCTAAGAACTCATTAACGCTGATACTGTACATGATATATTGATTTTTTTAATAAAACCTTCCCCTCCTGCCAGAATACTGTTATACAGAGAGAGAGAAAAAAAAAAAAAAGCTATTTTCTATTATTATCTGTCTTTCAGATAAGGTACAAAAATCACAACATACAGGAGATTTTAGAGTAAGTAATCAATCTGCAAAATGTTATACAACAGTAAGAAGGCAACCACTTTACAGCTGCTTAAACAAACGAGAAAAGAAATAGTTCCCAAAATATATATTTTGGATCTGTGTAAACAAAGCTTATATCTATTGCTTCCATTCACTCAAAAATATACACCCACATAGACTGAAAGTGATCTTGGTGCTATGAATCTCAAACTACTGTAATTTATCCAAGTGTAATCAGAAGATACAAAACCCAAATAATTTTCTATTTAATATTGTGAAATATGTGAAAATTATTACTCTCCTTTGACAAGAAAGTTAAAAATATACCACCAAATTGATGCAATTTCATTGAATGAAAAAGAAAGTATTATGAAAATAAACATCCATCTGGTTTCCTAATAATAAATATAAAGACAGTTATTTTCACATACTGCAACACAGGAAGTATTACTATATTGACCTTAACATTCAATCAGTAGTTTTTAAAAATCTTTCCTCATTGAGGCTTGAATCTTCTACCTTGTCAGCTGTCCTACAACTTTTAACAGGGTTTTATTTTCTTGCTTCAATTGTTCATTCTCATCTTCTATATCATCTAGGTCCTGTGAAAAGAAAAAAAAAAAGAGAAAAAATCAAACTCTTGTCAGAATATAATCTCTCAATTAGCAGCTGCACAAATTTAGTAGCTTAGCTGTTATATCAAGAAGATATGATTTAATGAGAGATGAGGAAACTAAGAGTTTCATAGTAGCTATCCTTAAATCTTCTAAAACCTCTTTTTGTCCATCTGCTACCCTAATTACAAAACAGTAATATTATATTCTCATGTATAAGCACCTTTAAGTGAAAACATATAATCAAAACTGGAGCCACAGAAGGAATGAATGCAACAGGAAACCAAAATAGGATGGATGTGATTATTTTATTGGCATATGCCTCGAGCAGATGAGTCAGCTCTTGGTTCTGCTCCCTGGGCCGTGCTTGTCTGCAGCAATCCCACCTGCACATATGCAGCTCTACATGTTGATGGCCATAAGGTTTGCTTAGGAAAGGAAAGATCCTGTTCCCTCATTTTTCAATTTTCTATTTTAAGAGATTAAAAGCTGTATTGTACCTTCTACCAACCCTGCTACTGAGTGCTTACGTTATCCCAAATGTCCTTCCCTCTTCCACCAAGGACTATTTACACAGTTCCCATTTCACTTCTTGACTTCCTAATGAGTCTTTCCAAGATCTCAACGTGAAAAACAGGGACCTTTGCTGTTGCTATATGTAATACTCCAATCAATCTAGTTTTGCTGTAGGAGAAACACGAAAGAAGCAAAACAAGAAATTAAATACTGAATAAAATAAAGGAGGGACCTCAAGGAGACCATTTTAAGGAGGATATTGGCAGGCAGACAAAGGAGACAGACTAGGGTTTGTGATCAGAGGTCTTAGCTACCTTTGCACTGAAGTCTGCAAATACCTAAATACCGCTACTGATGGCAAATACTGTTGCCATCCTAAATTAAGTACAAAACAGTCACAGGGAAAAGATACTCTCTCTCGAGCCTTTAATTTGTCAAGTGGTTATTTGACATAAAGAGCCAATTTCCTTGTTTCTTTTCAGTGGAGTCATTCCAAAAGTGCATTTTAGAGACTTTGGGGAATTTAAAAACCAGTATTTTGATTTTAAAAGTCTCTTTAGTTTGCCAATGAAAGGACAGAAATAGTGGTTTGGCAATTTGATTTGTCTAAAACTATACAGCAATATCTATATTATTTTATTGCATGTGCAATAAAGAAATCACTAGTATATACTCTTCTTTGCCTAAAGTTCCATCACAGTACAGATGTCTTTCAGAAACAGCAATTAACTATTCTGAAAGTTACAGATACAAGTGGCTTAAACATCTACTCATGCTAAAGTTATGATAAAACAAGTCACTGTAGTTACAGCTTATACTCTAATTGTGAGAAGCATCCTCTGTTTTCCCTCTTGTGCAGTTCGGGTCCATAGCACAGCAATGGGAAACAATTAGATGGAAGGGGCACTATTTCACCTATTAAATACTAATTTCTCAATTCTCTCTGCCTAATACCGTGTATGAGTTCCCTGTTAACCTGATGACTCAATTAAAGCCAGCTTAAAGGGCTGCTACATAAAAATATCTGAAATGTGCTCAAAATAAAATACAACGTTCGTGAAATGCCTATACTGCAAGAATAACATTCCAAAGATTACTCCAAGTAAGAGTTTCTTGAATATAAGCCAGTAATAATAATGAACTGCATTTTAAATATCTATAGAAATAATGGGTGATACGTGTTTTCTGACAGCCTGGAATTTAAAGTTTGTTATTCAAAATTATGATCCTAATTTAATTTATATTTATTAGTAAAAAAAAGGAACACAATGGCAGGAAGCTTGGGCTTCACATACCAAGGGAAGCAGTGACTGCACAACTGACACTAATTGGCTTGTAAATCCTCCCTAACAGACTCTTTCCAAACACCCATGTAACCATCACATCTCGGTGAGGTCAGACATGACCAAGTGTAAACTAGTAGACAGCTGAACTTAGTTTACAAATACTTCAATGCTTTAAGATGCCTTTCTCTTCAAACAGTTGAGGTTTTTACAAAGCAATTATCCGTTTCTTTTTATAAAGGTGGTAGACATAATTTAAGCGGCTAATCTACTGGAAAGAAACAAAGACGTTTATTGCAGGAAGCCTTTCCTGATATTCTATATAAATGCCATTCATTTTCTTTAAGTTACTTTAGGATGTCTGAACTCTTCTCAATAAAATAATTTTTATTATCCTAAAACATAATTTCCTTAAAAAGAGATAAAGAAATTCTCAGAATTCAGGGAAAAATATGTTTTTCAGGTGAGATCTTTGCCAGTGAAGGTTGCCTCCATGCACAGCTTGGACTGAGCATTTGTCTGAGTTCCTGTACTCACCCATGCACAGCACAGCACTGAGCAGTCAGAACATTGTGCAATATAATGGACAGCTTAAGAAATTATTTAGACTCTTTCAAATTATTTCTGTGGTCTGTGTAACCTAGCTGGCAACACCACCACTTTCTGCTGAAGAGAAAATAGAGAAGTCCTCTGCATGTATAGGTTAAATTTCAAGATCTCCATTGAGGTTCCTTACCAGCAAAGCTTTCAGAAGACCTCGCCAGACACAAGGGACAGTTTAGCTAACAAGGATTCCCTTACCTGAACTCAAGGCTGAGGCTCACAACCATTTCTCCAAACTAAGTATCCTGTCCTGATGGAGATCTAGAGAATAATGTTCTACGAAGAACAGACAGACATCCAAGTGCTGGCTCTCATAATCTCAGTTATGACTAACAGAATGACAGTCACATTAATTTCAATGTGCTTCTCTAATGATAATGATACATAGCTTCTGTACCTATCATTAATATCATAAATCTCTCTTCCTTCCAAACCCACACAGATAGCCACTATAAATTCTCACCAGTCATAAATTCAAGAACTTCTATAAAAGCAAGTAAAATCATATCTGTTTTAGTAGAAGCATCATTTGGATCATGCTGCTTTGAAATGTTGATAAGATCAGTTTTTACACTAGTCTTAATGTCAAAAGGCAGCTATTTCCTTCTCAAGAAAAGCCAGTAGAAAAACAGTTGTACTGCAACAAAGCTACCAGATGACTCTACAATAAATGCTGACCCGATGGAGATAAAAAAAAAAAGAATACTTTCTCTTCTGTATTTAAAGAGATGTAGTGATAACATGACTTCATATATTTCACTGAGCAGTATATTTTTACTCATTTTAAAATAAGGAGGTTTTAATATAAAGAGCATCTTTTGGAAGGACTAAATATTGTTTTATATTTTCTTACCACACAATAAGCAGAAATTTCCATTATGTACCAATGCAGGCAGTGCACAGCCTCTGATTGACTTTACTATGAATGGTCAAAGACCATCTCTATTCTGACATGTAATGGATTTTATTGAAGACATCATCCTTCAGATACAGCAAGAAAGGTTTCTGAAACTCCGTTCTGAGTTCTTTCAGAAACCCCCATGGACCTAAAGGGCAATGAACATGTTTACCAGTGGATTTTGTTACAAATGAATAATGCAAAATGAAATGTTTAGCACTGTGCACATAGAATTGTTGTCTCCATTCACTGCTGGATTAACCGAAGCCAGTTCTGAATCTTTTTGGCTTATTTTTTACAGACAGATCTTCATTAGACTAGTAGAGTCAGATGTCCCTGGCATGTCCAGCCTCTGCACTGGACAGGCTCTGTGAAGAAGTGCAAGATAAAGTCACTAATGTACTCTAGAGAAGTGCTCCAGCTTGCCCTTAAAACTGAGCATGCCTAAACTTATTAAATTAGTATCTTACACTAACTTTAGTGTTTCTCATCCTGTCCCACTCACATTTATGCCTCGCTCTTCTACCCCTCTTCTCCTGCCTACACCCCTTGCACAAGTGGTGCTCGTTCAGTTCCCTCTCCCGTGTCGTCTTCTGCCTTTCACTGGTAATGAACAGTACAGTATGACAGTATTTGTCAGAATATTAAGCATTTAGACTAAGATCACATAAACTGTTATGATGAAACAGAACAGAAGATACTGGAGTGAAATGAAACCTGTAACAACTCTGTCTAAAACAAGTCTTTGAAAAAAAGTTACTAACAGTCAGAAACTGAACGTAATTGTGTGCTATGCTACTTACTGAATATGGAGAGAAGAGGTAGAAAGCAATACATGCTTTTACAATTCTTTTCTACAAACACTTATAGCCAGAGAAAAATTCAGGTACTCTAATCACACAGCTTCTAGAACTTTACTCATGAATGATGATAAATACAAGTCACCAAAGAAAAACAGTTTCTTTATGGTTTTTTTTTTCAGACAAGTACAAAATATGCTCTACTTAATTCTCATCTGGCCTTGAGCACTGGACTAGTAAAGAAAAGCACAGAGAATACAGACTCTTTTATCCTTTTTGTATAGCAACACATAGTAAAATATTTGCTTACTCTGTTTAATAAATCAATTTCTTCTTTCAGCTTCCCAATCAGTTCCTCTTTGTCCTGCGTAATCTTCATTAATCTCACATTTTCCTGTCTCTCCTTTGCAAGCTCCTAAAGAAAAACAGGTACTGAAGTCCCAAATATAGTATGTTGTTTCAAAAGAGACAATTTTAAGTTGTTACTATTAAAAAATAAACGAACAGAAAACACTTACCTGTAATTCCTTCTCTACAGAAAGTCAAACCCATAGAAAAATTTTAAGGAACAAATGGGTCACATGTCTAGGGCAGTATATTACTATGTGAAAATCTGTGTGATAACTTCCAGAGGTAGCATTTAAATTAATTCCCAGCTTAAGCACAAATGCAAAATTGGACTGGAGCCCAAAAGAGAAATAATAAGTTTAAAGACTCAGCTCCCAAACTTGTTATACGGTATTTCCCATTAGGATACAGAATTTTGTTTTATATTGTGATTAACAAGGAAATGAAGGCTCACTGTAAAATCCATGGGCTTGAATGTGACAAAAAAAAGACACATTTGACAGTAAGACATTTACACCTTAAGAATTCAGAAGACCAGGACTCAGGATACAAAAACAAGCACCTTCTTTCTCTGCTTCTACGATTAACATTTATATTACTGAAAGGAATCTGATTTGGAAAAGCATTTAACTTAGATCAGGCTTCCCTCAGTTTTTTTTTTTTTTAAGTTAATTTCTAGAGAATATGTTTCATTTTCATCCTGTCCAAAAATAAGATCTATCCAAATAACTTTTATCTATAAGGACACACAGATATCTGGGAAGCTACATACAAAAACCCATTTTAGAAAAGGAAAGAGAGGTCAGTAATAGATTACAGAGCCTACATGTTTAGCAAAATCAGTTTTAAGTGATAAGCTCAAATTTAACTTTATTACATTTTCCAAAATGGTTATATTAAAAATTTCTAAAATAAGAAAAAAATGGTTTTTAAAATATATCTGATTTGCTCAAAACTTCAATGAATACCAAGGTTAACAAATTTTAGAGCACTTCAGCATATTAAAATTCGCTGAAGAGGCAGATAAGAAATACACCTGCTTATTTCCTGACAGCCAGTGAGCCAACCCACCTCCTCCCACCACTCCCCAGAGTGATTTGTGAGGTGTCAGAGTGTTAGGAGGTGAGTGCAAGAAATGACAGAGCTCACAGCTGGCTTAAAGAATTTTAACTTTACCTCAACTGCCCCTCACTATTACTCAATCAAAACTAAACATTTAGGGTGATTAAGAAGTTCATATTCTTCTCAGTCTAATTCTTTATACACTTCTGTACCCCAAGGTATCTGTAGTTAAGTAATTAGCACCACTTTTATAAATTTTACTTAGCATTTTCCCAGTGACTTTGAAGGATAATTTATTTCAGAGGTATAGTGCTTGTAAATAAGTTGCTACTCACTCTTTCAAGTTCCTCAATCCTTTTTTCCAAAGCATTACTTGGTACAGAATTCCCAGAAGAATTTGCATCCCTGCTGTATCTGCTGTATGTTGTCCTGTCTGTTCGAGAATATCTGTTTGCAACATCATCTTCTGGTGCATTAGGTGTGCTATGAAAATGAAGAAGAAAGCAAGTATTTATCATTTAAAGTGCATTTAACAAAATGGATGCGGCAGGAACAATATTATAGTGCTCTCCTTGGCACTCAGCAGGTAAGTCTAAACTACAGAGCACTTATTTCCTATCTCGTGTGTTATTGAGAATTCACTGAATTCACTGCCTCTAAAGTCATGCACTAGATGACCTAAAGATACAACCAATATTAACATAATTTCCTTCTGACTGCATGTTGTAGCTTATGATTTTCCTAGAGCAGTATTTTAGAGTACTCTGCTTTTGTTTCTCTATGCGAGCTCTTCTTTTCTGGGCAGTCTAATTTAAACAGAACAAATGTCATAGCTGTAAAAAAGCTTTGAATCATCTCTACCACTGAATCCATACCAGAACAGACCAGCAATACTTAAAATAGTCTAAATTAAGATGCATCACTATTTGGGTTAAAGACATGGCAGTTTTGGAGCCATATGTGATCTAACTTATTACTGAGTCATATGATTAGCTCTGAAGAGTTAGTGCTTCATATTCTACATTTCAGCATGTAGGAGTTTTTGTGTTTTTGAGACTCTAAAAACACAAAAACTCTTACATCAGCATGTAATAAATCTTATTTGCTTTACAGCCTCCTTGGATGTACTAATTTAGGAACAGCAGCATTGCTTAATTCACTGACATTTTCAGGAGATATCCAACCTGAATCCTCATAGCAAAATGTCTAGCAAGTTCTCACCAACAGAGCAATTGTCGTTCAGTAAATTTTGAAAGTCTTCAGACTTTCAGCTTTTTGGAACAACAATTATGAAAGTTATACTAAGAACTGTAGATGAAAGAAATGCTGAGAGAGCCAGGCCTCTTCAGCCTGGAGAAGAGAAGGCTGAGGGGGGACCTGATCAGTGTCTATAAATACCTCAAGGGAGGCAGTGAGGAGGAGGGGCCGGCCTCTTTTCAGTGGTGGCCAGAGACAGGAAAAGAGGAAATGGCCACAAACTGAAGCACCAGAAGTTCCACAGGAACTTGAAGAAAAATGTCTTAACAGTGAGGGTGACAGAGCCCTGGAACAGGATGCCAAGAGAGGATATGTAGTCTCCTTCTCTGGAGGTCTTCAAAACCTGCTTGAATGCCACCCTGTGCCACGTACTCCAGGTGTCTGTGGATGATCAGGGATGATCTCCAAAGCTCCCTTCCAACCTTAACAATTCTATGGTTCTATGAAATTATTGATTTGTCCTTTCAAAAATAATTTTAAAAAGGCTACCTGAAGCCTCAAAACAGCTGCATTTCTATGTTGCAAGGAACAGATCGAGAATATGAAACTCATCAGTAGAAATTGTTAAAGCCAGGCTATTTGCATTGTGGAAGAATATAACACATTTGGACTGAAACTCCTCAAATTAACAAAAAAAAAAAAAGAAAAAAAATTACCTATTCAGCTTTTGAGGGTTAAGGAACATTCTTCTTGGATAAGGAAACTTCAAAGAACATTAGATAAAAGAGCAGCCAAGAGCAGCCAAGAGCAGAAGCAATGAAAGAAAAGAAGAGGCTAAAGCTTGTGCCCTCACCTTCAGTGACAGAACTACCTACTCAGCAGTTCTTGTATTGTCATAGGACTCCTCTGTGTCTTCTCCTCCCACTATGCACAACTGTTAGGAGCCTGGCGCTGCTTTTCTAGTTGGTATCTCTGTAGATATTGGAAACCTGCTCCCTTTTCTCTTCTCTAGGCCAAACACCTCTGCTTCCCTCAGCATCATCTCATATGGCATGTGCTGCAGGTCCTGCACCGTCTCAAGGGCTGAACTTGCTCCAGATCCAGGCACTTAATACAGGGAGAAGAAAAACTGGATGCAGTATTCCAGACGCAGTCCAAAAAGAGGCAAAGGAAAACAAAAATTTCCCTTGATCTGCCGGCGGGACCTATTTCATACAGCTGAAGATGGCAGTTGATCTTCTTTGCTGCCATCACTGCTCCCTTGTGTTCGTTGCTGTCTAAAACAACCATTCGTTTCTTTGTAGCAGAACCACTCTCCCAACAGCCAATTCCTTGCCTTTATCCTTGTTGGAGACTCCTCTTCTTTCCCAAGAACGGGGCTTCACACTGGTCCTTGCTGAATGGCCTTCAGGTGGCCTGTAATGAGCTTCGGCCACACAGGCTGTCCCAACACAGGCCTCTCTTCTGATTCGGACCCGCAAGCTCTCAACCAGCCTGTCCCACAGAAGGGCTTCCTAGGTCTGTTCTGCTCCCTTGCAAAGAAGGCAAGTGGTCCCACCACACACCAGTTATTCTCGCACTTTGGTGGTCCTGTGACTGCACAAGACTGCTTCCTCCAGCTTACTTTGAGGCTGCATTTGTGCACATAGTCCTAAAGAAAGTCGCCCTTTGCTACGATGAATTGTTCCTGAGCTCTCCTCTTTCTGCCACCCTGCACCATTTTTCTTCTCGGAACATCGCCTCCACCTTCAGCAGTCCTGACCTGGAAAAACAGCTCGTCTACCCAACAGCTTATGCCAATAAGCTTTCCCAATAGCTTGGCACAAAGGTTTGGCCTAAGCAGTAGGAAGTAGTTAAAATATAGGTTTATTAACTCGGGTGTTTATATGCTGAGAGCACATCTGAGAGCACACTGGCAATGAAAAGTGAAACACAACTCTAATCCAAGTACACTACTTACACAACACTCAGGCTATGCAGCTGTCATTATATTCGTAATCAACGATAAATATGTATTTTTAGTTATCACAGCTTGCTTTTAAAGCATTAAAAGTTTTACATTAAAATCAAGCTAAAAACTGTATTTCAAAAAGGAAAGCCTCACAACAGAGTGCATACCAGAAGTCTGGTGAAGTAGGTGATAATATAGGGAGAAAAAAAGTGTCCAAAATGCAAGAAGCCTACACAAATCAACCAACTTTTCAGCAAGTATAGATATGGCCTTTTAAGGAGTAGAAACAGAAGCCAAAGGGGGAAAGTTATGTGACCTAACATGTTAAATTTAGGCCATTTCAACATATTTTTAGGTGTACACTAATTTGCCATTGCTGGTAGGCAGTCAATCATTAACTAGGGATGATTTCTTGCATTAGGTAATGCCTATTCCTTTAAGAGCACTGTATGAAATCTTAAGAGCAATTAGCATTGCCATCTAATTAAAAATGAAAGTGCATGGAGGAGTAGGATCATATTATCCATTAGAATCATAATATATAAAAATATTGATGTTTTAAAATACACAGATTAGAAGTCAAAATGATCAAATTTCAATCAAAATCCTCAAATCACAATAACAGAGTGTTTCCCCCTGCTATTTTCTTCCTAATAGCAGAGTCTCAGATATAATTAAGAGCAGCAGAAAATACCATTACACCAGGCAGAAGCACAAAGATTTTTCACTCTCTAATCCATGAAAAAAAATTACTTATACCATAGGCACTTAAATAGCCAAAGACTGATTGTGGAAATGAAAAATGTATAATGGGTTTCTGCAGTACTCAGAATGGAGAGGAGCCGGAATCTCCTTACAGCATTTGTTCAAAACGTCGGAGAATACGTGATTAATGTATGAATGTAGGAGCCATGCATTTCATAACTCTAGAAAACCCCTGCTGACAATCTGCAAATCTAGATACAGTGCAAACCAAAAGCAGGCATATCTTGGCAAAGGAATGTCTTTTCATGGACATAAATATTGTTTTGCTCCAGCATGTGTGAAGTTTCCAAGGCACACTGACACAATTGTAAGGAATTTTGTAGCTTAATGTTATTACCATATTTAGCACTGTTTATTCTTCATCTAGAAGATTAAAAAAAAAAAAAGAAAAAAAAAAAAACATTGCTAGGACCGGATATGCATGTTGCAACACAACATAAGAGAAATATTTTCGCTTAACTCTATAAATCCTAGATCATTTAGCTTTTTGAAAGACGTGTTGTTGCATGCTGCGAATGTCACAAGGTTAGACCACACAAAAAATCCACTACATTTTTTCCTCGCTCAAAAATGATTCCTTTTGCCAATACTGGAATATCTCAGCTCAGCTCCAGATCTTGGCAGGTGCTCCTACGGGAAAGCTGAAAGCAAAAATAACTGGACAGGAAGGCTTTAATTAACACTGAAATTTAGTTTTGCAATTATTCTGTATAATGCCTAAGGCTTTCATTCAAAACCTTTCTCTTCTGTTCCACTGGGGAGAGGACCCTATGAACCTTGCTTTTCTTTCAGTAGCAAGCAGTACAGCGGGTACACAGCACAGAGACTTCTCAAGGTCTGTATTAGAGTGATTTAAACAAAAAACAAGGAGGCTTTAGACCTTACTAGACCTCAGCCTATCATAATGGAGTCTGACATAGACTTACTATTAATTATTTATTGCTTTTATAACTAACCAGTGGTCAAAAAAGCACAGCAGCAACAAAAAGTGCTATTTGGGATATGGCAGGAGTATTTTTCACGAAGAAAGGAATCTAATCTTCTGAACCAACATCATTTTATGATCTCTAGGCCTAGAAAGCTCAGTTGTCACAATATCATCACTGAACTCGCAGTCTACATTTTACCAAAAAACAAAAGAAATCCAGCCCAAGTTAGGTCTCTCTGTGGGACAGCAGCAGAGCCTCAGAAAGCCAATGTTTTCCGTAGTGTGGGCAAGAGCAGACAGACAGTTTTAGCTTGCGACTCTGCAAATGGAAACTTGCTTCCTCTGCTTCCTAACTGGATGAAAGTCTACTAACTTCAGATCTTAATCTGCAGCCCACAGATCCCAGGAATTCCAGGTAAGGAATAAAAGAAAGCCTGAGGACGCTAGACTACCATCAACCTTGTGTTAAATGTATATTCCCATAATAGAATACTGAAACCAGAAAAAGCTTTTGCAACTTAAGATGATTTGGTTTTAAATGTGGAGGGGAGCCTGGCTGTACTTAAATAAACACTTCTAATGAAATTAATCTGCATCACAGTATTTGACTAGACTTTGAGGCAGAATGTTTGGTTTTGGAATGATGTCCTCGTCATTTCTTTTAAAGTAAAATAAAATCAGGCACCCACAAATGGGTCAGGTTGGATGGTAGTATTACAGAATGCTGCAATAAATCTTGCTGCTTCTTTGGAGCAAAAGTTTCTTTGGCTCTCTCAGTGTTTTCCTGAGACACTGTCCAAAAGCAACGGCACTTTCATCCCATTAAACCTCCTTAAATAAGACACCGGATTTCATTGATTTCAACTACAGCATATTTTCTTTAATTTCCAGGATTCTGCAAGTGTATTTGATCTGGAAACTCCTAATTGATTATGTCACTTTGAAACCCAGCCAGTTCCTAATGGCTTTTTTGGAAGAATGAGCAAAAGTCTATTTCTAAGCAGGCTACCTCGGACTTGTGGCACCCTGGGCTGCTTGAGGCAGGTCCACGGCACGTGGAGCGGAGCTGAGAAGGGCACTCGGTGCCTAAGCCTCTTGATGGTATTGCTACTGGCTGGGAAGGGGATGCGACAGTCAAGAAATGCCAGGCAGGATATGTCCAGTCTCCTTGTGTCCCTCAAGAAACAGTAATTGAGAAACCTCCGTCCATTTGAAGTGTCCGTTCCTGTACAGCAGTGGTTCTAATGTCACCTTTAAGCCTGTTTGTAACCTAAAAGCACTGAGCAAGAATTTCAGCAGAGCTTCAACCTTTTCTTCACAGCACTTCCAGTTAGGACCTACTAATCCCAAAGAGCTCATTTAACACTCATACAAGAGTTCAAAAATTGTTTAGAGCACAGTATAGTCCATTCGAATTAGTGGGCAGAGTCTCTACCTGTTGAGCTCCATTTCAGGGGGCACCTCTCTTCCAAAGAGGGGGAAAAGCCTGATGCTTTGTCCGTGAGCCATACCCTATTGTATCTGTCTCCAGCAATGGAAAGAAATTACAAGAGGAACACCCCCCTGAATCACTAAGAGATTTTAATCTACCTCTTTCTGTAAACTGATCCATCCTGATCTGTCTGATCCATGAACCACGCAAAAGCTTCCGAGCTATTTCACACCCTGATTTGCAAGGTTTTATTTTCACTGTAAGACTTTTAAAAACATTTGCTTTGAGAAGCAAAATAGCACCAAAGCTTGTGAAGTCTTTAAAATGAGCCACTCAGACAAACTCTCTGCAGTTATTGAAATATTTCTATGCCATATGCACATCTTGCTTTGCCATTACTTGCTTTTTAGTTTACAGAAGAGAAATACAATATATGTTTGTATGTAAAATGCACTCACATATTTCAACTCACAGCACACACTGGTATAACTCACTCCTTTGAGAAATCAGCGATGGCACCAACTGTGGTGATAGCATCAGTGTTCAATGAGAAAACCACAGTCATCCAAGGCAATCTGCTTGCTGGCTTAGAACCACTACTCCCAAAGCAGCACGAGAACTGGTAGACCCAGTTACTGTAATAGCAGCTTTGAATGGCCAAGGTGAGGCATATCCTATTAAGAAAAGCTTAGGGAAAGATTAAAGATGAGGAAGTGGATAGGGGCTCTTGCCACAGCGACATACCTACATGAAGACACTTCAATAACCTGCAGCTCACAGTCTGCACAAACAACTGGCCAGAGCTCTCCCAAATATGTTCAGAAACACGTCACATTCAAGGATACTACCAGAGTGTGCTCACGTTCTTAACAGAGCTTTAAGGACCATAGGAGATCACCACAGAGTCAGCACTTTCTTCTGAAAACATTTTATGCAGTTTTCGGTAGAAATTCCTAATGAAATTTTTGGGGCGAGTAGAAATTTTTAAAGTAAATTCTGAAGAAAGGCACAATTAGAGCTTAAGATCCTCATAGCAAAGTTTTATTTATATTATTGCATGAGGACACAAGGGCAGCCCGCAGTTCATTCGTAAACATGTCTGCTGGTCTATGGGCATGCAAAGAAACATGGTTCTCAGAAATGTCACATAAACATTTAACCATCCATATAAGGCAAAGGAGCCAGTATGTCAGATAAATAAGTGGTAAAGCCTGTGCAATTCCTCGAGCCTTGGAACATACTGTGAGGACTGCAACTGCACGTGAATCAGCACAGATCTCTGCTCTGGATAAGTCTCACGTCCCTTTTTAGGTCCAAGAGGCCGGGTGACTCAGTGTGGCCATGAAAACAGCTGAAGCTATTGGAAGCCTGGGCTAGAATCAATAACCAGGGCTAGGAATTAGAGGAAAGAGAAGATGGAGATGGAGCAAGAGACATGAAATCATGAGGAAGAACAGAGAGAAGGCAAGAACTTTCATGGTTAAATATGAAAACATCTGAAAAAGTGGGAAAGAAAGGACAAGGAGTCTTAACTGAACTAGAAGATGGAAACTAGTAAAATGGAAGATGAAGCTCTGTGGTTTCTGGCAAGGAACAACGAGGGAAGAGGGAGAAATCAAATGACAGGGGGAGGTATAATAAAGATGGAGAGAAAATGACCTCAAAATTTCTGACAAATCATGCATTTATTCTCTCGTGGTGCAAAATCAGAGCCAAAGATTTTAAGCAAATGTTGACTTTTTTCTTTTTTCATCATGTACCTATAAGGTCTCACACAGTTTCTCTCTGCCTGATGGTCATCCGTAAAACTGTGACCCACTGCTACAAGTAATGGGTACTCTTAAACAGGATCCCTATGTTTGGGCTGGAATTTAAACCCTAAGGAAGTGCAACCTAAACTGTTAAGAGCACATTAAGCCGAACACATTAGAGTCTTCAAGCAGCTTATAATCTTCAGCCTCTTAACGTACACATTCTGGAAATAGTTGTAATCACACAGCTACATTTTCTGTTTCTGGGGGACTTCGTGGTATTTGGCACACAGGTCAGACCTACATTACAACGGATGGGAATTACTGAAGAGAAGGCTGCCTCCTCTAGGACCTCTACTTGTTGCAGAAATTGGAAGAGGCAAGTTAAGTCTGTAAGTTGGCAAGAATTAACGAGGGCTTTGTGATTAAAGCAGCTGATTTTTTTTTTTTATTATACTGAATACTGAATATTGTAGCTGAATATCTGTTTCAAACATGAAGTTAGAAGACCATGCATTAAGATATGAGGCCACATAATGAAGAAAGTATTGGGCGGCAGCTCGTAGCAAGTGTGAGTCTTCCTGAATGTGATTCAGCTCCACAAGGGAAGAGTTCATCAGCACAGAATGCACATCATAAATAAAGCAAACCAAACGAAGACTACACAACGAAGGCCAACTGTAGTATTTCCTAACTTTGGACTCCCTATTGTTGCAATGCTAATCAGAACAACTAGCTTATCTGCAAGTCGGTATGTAAGTCAATAAGTATATGATTTTCAACTTTATTATTACAAGCAGAAGAGGACATGTTGCATTGGCAGTATTTCATAAAACAGGTATAGTAGTTCTGTAGAAATTATAGCAATTTCTTTTAATATTAGTATAGGAAGCCACAAAATTATGTTCCTATGGCAAACTTCAAATGATGGAGGTTCGTGTACCCTACAAAAGAGTTGTGTCCTAGATCATGATAGTCAAAAATAACAAGTTGGATTTTTTACTTAGGAATCTGTTCTGCGCTAATGAGATCTAGCAAGCACCATCTGAATTTATTTTAAAATACTAATATAACACAGAGGGTTTGGTAAGGCTGCTGCAATCAAAAATCATATTACAAATAAACAAGAGTAGTGCAATAGCCTGTACTACAGGTAGCCAGTATATTTAACCAGCTTTATTTCTGACAGATCTAAATGTGGAAACAAAATTTTTGAATATGTCGAGTACAAAGATTTCATACCTTTTAAATCTGCTCGAAGACACCCGGGAGGAGTCCTAAAAGAAAGAGAAAACAAAAACTAGTTTACTCACAATTTTCTTTTATTTGCACTTGCCTATTGTTTTACCACCTAATGCAGGATGAGAAAGTAAGATCCATTCCTCAAAGAGCTGCTGCACAACTCAGTTTTGCCACATTTTGCTGTTAGGAATAAAAAGAATACTGTGATTTTTGTTGCCACATTACTACTTCTGAAACCAGCTCAGGACTCTTAAGGACAGACTTCTGGTTTCATCTTTAAACATGTACTTTGAGAGCTGCTTATCTGCTTGTCAAGCAGCAGCAGAATGAAACTGCTTTGGACTCTTCCAGCACCACTGCTGTTCTTCGGGCTGCAGGAAGCATGGAAGTCAGCAGCAAGTTGGAGGCTGCAGCTTAAATCAAGTTATTACACATCCAATAGCTCAGCGCAGCTGTGCATGGG
>JAVCKT010016211.1:3516-15109 GCA_032273925.1 Rhynchotus rufescens
AAGGAAAGGAAGGAAAGGAAGGAAAGGAAGGAAAGGAAGGAAAGGAAGGAAAGGAAGGAAAGGAAGGAAAGGAAGGAAAGGAAGGAAAGGAAGGAAGCCCTCAACAGGGTCAATATGGTTTAACATTGTCATTACTAATCCTGGCTGATGGGACTGAATGCATCCCCAGCAAGTTCACAGACATTTTGGAGCTGGGAGTGGTAGCTGATACATCAGAGCAGATGCACTGCCATGCAGCAGGACCTTAGCAGGCTGCAGAAATAGAGAAGAATCTCACCAAGTTCAACAAAGAGAAATACAAAATCCTGCACCTGGGAGAAAATAACCCAGCATGCCAGTACACTCTGGGGATCTGGTGGTACCGGTGGACAACTGAATGCAGGCCAGCTGTGCAACCTCATGGCAAAGGCAGTCAACAGCTTGCTGGGCTGTGTTAGGCAGTGCATTGCCAGGGCAAGGGAGGTGATCCTTCCCATCTGCTCAGCCCTGATGAAACATCTGGAGCACCGAGTGTGGTGCCGGGTTCCCCAGCATGAGACATGGATTTCCTAAAGCAATTCCAGTGTGCCAGACCACAAAGATGATTAAGAACTGGAACATCTCTCACACAAGGAGGGGCTGAATCAGCTGGGACTCTTCTGCATGGAGGTAAAAAAAAAGGCTCCATGAGAAACTTACTGACATCTATAAATACTTGATGGGAGAACGTACAGATGTCTCAGCCAGATTCTTCTCAGGACACAGAGGCAGTGGACACAAAGCACAATACAAGAAATTTCATTTAAGGAGGAAAAAAAATACTGTAATGATGATTGAACACTGGAGCAGGTTGCCCAGGAAAGCAGTGGAGTCTCTGTCCTTGGAGGTATTCAAAACGCAGCCAGACATAGTCCAAGGCAATCTGCTCTAGCTGACCCTGCTATGAGCAAAGAGTTGGATTCGATGATCTGCAGAGATCCTTGCCAACCTCAAACACTGAGATCAATTTCCTGCCTCGTTTTACTTGCACCTTTCCACATCTCGGGAGGCTTTCCAGCTTCTGGAGAGATGCTTTCAGTAAAAGAGATCATATGCAGACACACAAGACACTTCTGTTGTTCGATATACTAAGAACTTTCTGAATCTGGTTTCCAGGCCAGTATCATTGCAAAGTATAATATTTAAAGCTAGAAATATGGAATGGATTTACTTATTGCCACAGCACATTTCAGAGTTTGTTTTTAATTTAAGTGTAACAAGTTCCCTCCTTCCCCATCCTGACTGATACTAAAAGCAGATGGAAGGTAGGAAATTATACATTCAGGCTAGCCCTGACTTTGCCTCACTGAGGCCAATCATAGTCAATTTTGGAAGTGAGCTCATTAGGAGAATGAGCTAATCACTGTTTCCGGATGCAATATTCTTTCCTCTCTTCCCACTCAAATTAAGGCTTTCCCCCGACTTGGCAAACAGGCGAAGTTCAAGCTTACTCTTTCACTCCTCTCCTTCTTAAAATATGAACATTCTCAAGTCTCAAAAGGTGCAAAGAACTTTGGAATGGAGGTGAAAGGAGATCAGATCTTTCACCTGTATGCAAATTAAGCAGCAGTCTTGCAACGCAAAGCAACATCTGCCGGGTGAACTATTTATTTGTGCCATCTAACAACATTAGATGTATCCACCCAAAGAACCTTTCTCATTCTCATGATCAGACTGTATGGCAGTTGGACTTGTGGTAAAAAGTTGTTAATTAGGTTAAACAAAATAAGTTGAGTCAGAGTATGTAGTGCACTCATTTATCACGCACATGCACAGAAAAAGGTGTTCCAAGCTGTTATAAAACACATTGCAATGCAATAATTAACTCCAGTGTCAAAACCCTGGAAAATGCTTACTGAGCACCTGATTTGGGGACAGCAGCAATCATCTGTTGGAACTTAAATTTCTTGTCCTGGATCTTACTCAAAAGACCTCATAAAATTAATTTCTCAAATATGTTAATGACAAATTCAGAGGCAGTAGTACAGGTCATTGGGCTGTTTGTTTGCAGTATTCAGCAGGGCTCTAAAAGCTTCATTAAATGTAGTTATATTTTGATGTCTGATTGCATATTCTGAATACTCAATGGCTGCAATGTATTTTTTCACTGTAATGCTAAATTCATTAACAACTCAGTCACCAGCTATACAGGCCATCTTGCACAGTTAAGGAAAAAAAGTGAGGATCTTTTTTCAGGAAGGTGTTAATGTAGAAACCACAAAAACAGAGCAAGGACAGTAACCCTCTAAACTAGAAATAATTAGCAAACAAATACAGGCTCATTAAAGACACTGTGTTTCTATGTGACTTTATCACCTTGTAAATCTCATTTTGCAGTGCCAGGACAGAGGAAGCTGGTGGCTTGCTTTTGTTCAAGAGCTCAGACGCTTCCTTGTTAAGGCTCCATCAGTTTGAATACAATTACACAAGAAGAGAAACAGATCCAGCAGGACCATTAATTCTTCTCCCCCTTCTCAGTGCTTAGAAGTAATTTTCCTTTCTCTGACGCTGGCCTCGAAGATCACCCTTCCAGACCCTTTGCACAATTCCCTGCACGACACACCGAGCAAGGCAGGGGACAGGCTAGCGAGCAGAACTAGTCCACCCCAGTTTTCTCAGAAACACTTTCTCAGAATTATCTACATAATTCCAACATAAATTGGGTTTATGGTATCACAGTAAAAAGGGAACATAACTAGGATTTTTTAAATACACAATATTACACAAAATAAGTATTTGAATTGAGAGAGACAGATTTTTTTTTTTTTAAAAGAGAGAGAGTTCCTGGCTTAACCGGCAGCTCTGATTCACAGTCCCATATTTGATTAACTAAAAAGATTTTCTTAAATATGTTTAGGTGCCAAAAATAACCCTCTTTGTAAGTTTTCTTTTTTTGTTGTTTCTTTTTTTTTTTTTTTTGTAGCCTTGAATAATTATATCTAGACGACAACGTTAAAATCCAACTGAGTTAATATATATGTAATGCACCATTAGAGTATACTCCATTGCATAATAGCATAATGCAGTTCTTGAAATGGATCTGTAGAAAGGATTCATTAAGATAAAGTTCCAGCATCCCACCTGAGGCCAATAAAAATTCTGTGCAAACCTCTTCAAATTAAATTTTCTTCTTGAACATATCCTGTCTAATTATGTTTAGTATTATCCTCCTTAAGGAATTCTGATTCATCAGTGCTATTAAGGGAGGGAAAAGGAAAACCAGATGCTATGGACCGGATATCCAGCTGGTAAGAAATCAGTATAGTTTCACAGAAGCCAAGGAGCTACAGTGATTTATATCAGCTAAAGGCTTGGTATATACATAAGAACACACATGTGGACAGATGTACAGAGAATTATATAAATATCAAAAGTTACACCAGCAGAAATGCAAGTCTGGAGTTACACCACCAGAGAATTTGACCCAAAAGCTCTAATAAGCTGAAGTTTATAAAAGAGCCACAGCTGTGTTGAGATTTCTTGTCTTTCACTCTCTAGAACTGAAAATAAATGTAAGAAACAGAAGTGCTTTAATTAGACATTTGGCTTTAAAAATCCGGAAGATAGCCAGCTAACGTCTAAGCACTTTTTTGTTCTTGGAGTTGGACTAACAAAGATATCATAATTACAATCATACTACATGCAGATGAAGTGCACAACACATAGTGGTAAATCAAGTTTAAGAATTTAATTCAGCCCCCAATAAGCTGTTTCAATTACAGCCTTTAACAAATACCCTTTTTATTGTAAGCCATTCAATAAGTACGAATTGAGATTGAGACTTCCAAATGCATCTAAACAAGCTGCAGGCTGAACATGAAAACTTTGGGCAGGGCCCAAGCTGTTCCAGTCCACAGAAACACATACATTACCATCTATCTACATCCCTACAGGTGCCTACAACACAGCACCTTGGGATACTCCTACTGCATGCTCTTTACTCTGTCTCAGTTACCATCATCAAATTCATCAGTCCAATAAGCTCTTGCTTAAGCTGCATCCTCAGCTCTCTTTGCCCATTTTAGCTGCATCACTTCTGGGCCCCTTCACTGTTTGTGACCCTGCCTACTTCAAGCTCACTGAAGTCTGTGCTCTCAAATACTTAAGGCACTGAGGAAAAATGACAGCAGCATCCATCAGCTTTAGAGGGCCTGAGGAAGATGTGCCACGTGGTTAGGTATATCCATGCATTCTCCATCATACACAAATCCTCCCCCGGCCTGCTATCTCTGCTCAGTCTCCTCCTCATCATGCAACAGCTACTGTTCTCAGCTAAACATGAGAAAGGAAAACAAGGACACTTCTGTGCCCAAGATATTCAGCATGGTTGGCTCACAAATTTGCTTATAAAATTGTGTAAGATCCATCCATAGCAGGCCATACCACACCATTTCTCTTGTCCCAGCTTGCTTTCCATTTTCCGAAGAAGGCTAAACCCTTCCCAAGACTTTTAACGTGAGATTGCAGTCTATCTCCTACAAGCTGAAAGAAATTGCAGCAAAATGCCTCTTTCTACTTGGGTCTTGCAGTCTGAACACTACTCTCTTAGACAGAGGGTATCTTAAAAGCAAAACCAAGTGAAGGAGGTTTCAGGTCACATCTTTCATTGAGTAGCTCAACAGTTTCAGCACACACAAGACATGAGGAACCCACATTTTCACACATCTCCCTGCCCCTCCCCAAGGAAACGCAGCTACATCTTCCACTCCCCTGCTCCTCACAGCTGTATGTGAACCACATGCCGCTCTCCAGTGGAGAGAAACAACCTAAGGGCAAGCACAACCACTTGCCTGAAGCTCAGAGGGAAATACCTGAATTTCAGTACCTTCAACCTGGACTAATGATTGATTCCTTAAACGGATTAATCCTTGAGTGAAAGGACTAGGCCTTGGAGGAGGGACCATAATCTGCTCTGCTGAACACAAAACTTTCACAGGTAAAAGCACATAAAAGGAGGGACATTTCAGTCCCGCCATTTCAGTGAACCATTTATAACCCAAATTAAGACATTCATTTTCAGATGTACACATTTGGGCTCCCTGCTGCATAGAAAATAAGCCCCCATCTTCCCAATATCACAGAAGTGGTCTAAACTTTGATCAATTGGATAAGTAGGGAGAACAGCAACTTCTCCAACTCACAATTTTAAAATTAGGCAGATATACCTTGGCATTTGATGGAGTGCTCATTTCAATGGAAGTAGCCTATTTTGTAGATTCCTGTGCAGAGCTCAGTCTTGAGTATTTTTATGCCTTTAAAAGCAGGTAAATTCTACTATTATTCAGAAACTGAGATTTTTGTGCCTCAGACCTTTGAAAAAGAATCTGTGTTCTTAATTTAGGTAACTCTGAGTTAAGCCATTGAAAAAAGTTTTGAAGCTTCAGCTTCAGACTCCTGCAGACCCTTAGGCATTTAAGTACTTTCTGATTTTTGGTTGTTGCAATTATATGATGTCTTCCTATATGATGTTATTTTGTAGATGAATCACAAACACAATGGAAATTTTAGACCATAAATTACTTCATGTTCAGCTCCAAATATTCTTCAAGGCCTTTCAAGAGCTCCTGATGACTCTGAGGAGTGTTTTTAAACTGCAATATATTTACAATTATTGTTAAAATATAAGTAATTTGTAAAAGAAAACCCCAGGGTAAATGGCACTGGTTTCACAAGAGTCATTATTTTACTTTGAGATAGGAACAGGAATGATTTGATAAGTGCATTAAAAGTTCATGGTAACTCATTTCTTCAGCTCTGAAAATGCTTCTGTAACTACTAGTAAAACTTTACTAAGAAATCACAGCAGATAGCCTATATCTCTTACAGAAGCAATTGAAGAATGATTTTGGCTCCCTCTCTAGTGAGGAAACTATTTGGTGCCACAAAACGTAGAATGTGCTACATGTTACTTTTCTACACATGCTCTCAGAAAATGCCCAGATGTAGTAATATTGCCATAACATCTGGAGAGACAGTTCATTAATAGCTTGTTCCACACGATACCATCAGTTACATTGATCACCAAGAGATATTTACTGATATGAACCAAAAAAAGAATCGAGCTACAACCAGGTCCTGCAATCATGCAGCTAACAAACAGCACATCTCTGGAAGATGGAGGCAGTAATTTTAGCAGACACGTTAGTGAAGAGGTTCCTTAGGGTGAAAGGGAGAAAATTTTGCTGTGCCTTCAGTGGCAAAGAGCAGCACATTTTGAAAGGTTACATGCAAGTATTGGGACCAAAAAAAATATTACTTCTCTTAGTTTTTCTCCTGCAACCTTAAATGTTTTCTCATCATGCTGGCAAACTGTCTCCCAATGGGCCAGCTTTCTTCTGCAGTCCCCTGCGGGGACTGACTTTGAGCAATTAAAGGTTATTGGGCCAGATGGTCTTTTTCACCCTGCCCCCCCATAGCCATAGGGCTCCTGAAACAAGACACCCATGGCAGCGCCCGTGCAATTGATTCCTCGCATCCCCTTAGCGGAGAAGATTCCATTTAAGATTTTTCTCCAAAACAGCTTGTACAACAAATAGCTTTTAGCATATACAATTTGCAAAGTTGCCAGTTTATCATGAATAGAGCTATTTGTAGTCTAGTCATATCATAAAATCTTGTTAAAAACAACAAAGAGGCTGCTCACTTTTCAGTTATGGTGCTTTTGAATTAATTTGAATCCAGATTGCCTCATGAGTATTGTTTGTTCCAATATGAACAAGTTTATGGTGATAAATTGCAGCAGCATCACTAGAGAGCTGCCTGGTACAGCATACCAGAGTAAGCGTTGAGGCAGCGTTCATAGGCAGCTCATACTGTAGCCAGAGCACCCTTCGATTTTGTGGTTTGGAAGCTAGCCACTGAGAAGAAACTCGGTCATTTCAGAATTTCTTAAGGCACATGCAGGTATGGGGTAATGTGAGGACTTGTAGAGGTGAAACCAACCAAAACAGGTAACAATCTAACCACCTGCCTCCCATCTGAGCTGTTCTCTATCCTCAGATGAGTATTTCCTTTTGCATATTGAATATTGATCTATAGAGACTGACACCAGGTTGTTCTGGCCATACTTGCAAAGCCATTTAAAGCACATAAATTCTTCATCCAACTCCAAATTTATTGTTACAGCAGATGTTAGTCAAATCTCATTAGTAAGATTTCATTAATCTGCAGAATAATGACAAAACATTTCAGCACCCTCTCAGTCATAGCCATAATTAAGACTAGGCACAGTATTGCACGATATACCATCCTGCACACGTACACTATTGTGTGAATAGCAAAGGGCTGAGTTCAGAAAGCGAGAGCAAGCCTTTGCCATTCTCACTGAAAACATCAGGACTCAAAGTCCTGACGTTCTATTGGGTTTAACCATTCTACCGTGCAATAGTTTAATATTTTCTGTAATCACTGGGAAATAGCAGTGATTCTCTTTAAATCAAACATGCTGGTATTTATAGGTTTATGAAGGTATTCAAGAAATTGCCCTATGCTGACAAGTGCTGGCATGCAACGTAAGAGTTGCAAGTGATCTCACACCTAGATTTTTTTTCTCCTTGTTTGATGAAATTAATGAATTTCATGAGGCACTAGGCCAAATTAATCTCCAGTGTCCTTCTATCAAATGCAACTGAGTTAAACAGGGATTAATTGAGGCCTGCACAATTATTTCTTAATTAACCCCAAAAGATTGGGATTAACCCTGCTGTTAGGATTAAAGACAAGCATGTTTGTCATGGAAACTTCCATGCCAATGGTATGACAAAGTTAACTCTGACCAAAATGCCTATACCAAAACACATCTGAGCAAGTGAAGCAAATTCCTCTTGTCCTTTCCCCTTGACCTCAGCTTTTTGCAGGGTTCTGTGCATTGCTCCTTTTTGAAGGAGAAACCAGCAGTAGAGTTAGGAATTCCTTTCCTGCGGTTTCAGCCACTAACTTAAAGCCTTGAATACTTGCACAGCAGGAAGTCAGACAGCAGGAAACAGCCTTTTGCTTCCAGCTCCAAGTGCCTTTTCAGCAAATGCCCTACTCAAAAGCTTGCTATGGGCTTTTCTTAAAGTTGTGATGGTGCTTCGCTGACTGACTTGGTTTCCTAGCTACATTCTCTCTCAGTTTTTCCAAGTATGTCTATGCTGCAGTCCAAGATTGTAAACTGAAATGTTTGAATCAGCTAGGACAACAGCTGCAGTTTAGCTGCAGTAGCAGTGCTCAGCAGACCCGAGCCCACAATTCTACCTGCCAGGATAAGTTACTACATGCTTTAAGACTAAACTGCTGTAACTGCTTCTTGTAATTTATCTTACATAATCCATAGACTTCAGCGTACATTTACATTGCACCTTTCTTCTCCCTTATGCACACAGACATGAGATCATCCACACTTCTCTAGCTTATATTCAGAGCTTTCAGAAATTGCCTTCAACCTTACAGGCCATGCACTAGCCTTGTTAGATACATTCACATCCTTGAGTAGTGCCAAGCTTTCTTTTGGGTCTCCAACTCCGGAAGGTGTTCAGCTGTCCATCATTTCTTCTGAATGCAAAGCAGCTGTCATAGCAAAAAGTTTCAATAAAATAGCATTATTGATCAATCCTTGACATAATCTCTTTCATGGATTGCCACAAAAGGCTGTATTTCTCTTTCTTACATGCTTCATGCAAAATATGACCACAAAAATGGATATAAGACAACATTTAATGAAACAGATATAAAATAAGACTCAGCTGTGTTTAACAGCCATACAGCATGGCTGCTCTACAGTTTGGTATTGTGAAACTCTGAAAATGAAGAAAAAAATCCAGCTGTCACCCTGCCCTTCTGTGGGGATCTCATCTTTGACTTAAATCTTCAACACAAACAAAAAGAACAAGCTCAGGTACCTAAGCGAATCTTCCCATAGATCCAAGACTGAGATGTCAAGAAATGACCAGTTCTTTTTGTCCAGCCCCTCGCTCTTTAACTGAGCACTACTCCCTTTCAAACTAGCCATGCAGGCATTCGGCTTACCGTGTTAGAACACCCAATATGACTAGGAGGGTTTCTTTAGAGTGGGGCTAGAGATACCTCTCTCCCCCTCCGCAATCTCAGCCTGACCAAGAGCTCTGCCTTAGAGTTGCCTTCAAGCTATGAAGATGCTCCGATTTTTCTCTGAATTAGCTGACCCACATGAAAGCAGGCCAAGAAGTATCTTGGTAAGGATTTGATTCCACAGGGAGGAGGATGCAAGGAGGAGCCAACTAGTCATTCCCGGCTGCCCTCACTTTGCTTCAACTCATGAAGTTATAGCAGTATGAAACAAACATATTTCCATGTTTTCCCAGGAAAAAGATGAGTAGCTAAAGCCTGCCCAACTCTAAATATATCTCTAAACACACAGGAGCACAGTCGAGCTCAAAGGTTTGCTACAGCATCCAAGAACATTTGCTGAAATTGCTCAGTTTAGAGTTCTCACTGACCCAGATTTGATTCCAGTTTTAGAATCTGACGGGTAATTTTTAGATATGTTAACACCTACAAAAAAAAAAGTGAACATAACTTGACAAAATCCTTTAGTGCAACAGAATTGCTACCAGCATATAAAGGATATCAAGAATACATTATCATGTTTACTCTGGGTCATGCCAGACACTTTTTCAGGCTCCAGTGGAAATCATTTTGCATTATAGAAAGCTAGTACAGTAAAATTAAAATGTACTGCACAATTCTCTATCTTAGCAGAGATGTATGTGTATATGAAGTTTGGAAAACATGAAGGAGGCTTTCCCTCAACACTTCTAATCATCCAGAATAATTACTGGTATGTGATAATTCCAAGGCAGACTGACAAGTAATTCTGAAATAAATTTATTTAGTATGAATGCACAACATTTCACAGAAAAAAATATAAATTACATTTTGCCTTTGCTTGTAGGAGTAACCTATAAATCATATCAATACCAGCAGTAAATATACTTTTTTGCTCTTATGAATTTTGTACAATCTCTCCACAAGCCAGGAACAAAATTTTGCTGACAAAACCAATAAATACTACACCAGAAGGAGGTGAAAATTTCATGAAGTCTGCACTGTAACACTATTGATGGTAACAGAGCTGGTATATTTCCTATTTTGGAATAAGCAAAGTGAAAAAGACTGAAATTGGATTTTTCTCCCCAAGTGAAGGGAATATGTATGCATATAAAAAAATTTCCCATCCACTAGACCTTTCATTTGAAAAAGGCATAATTGCTCCTCTGGAACTACTTTTAGGAAGGAGGTAATTCAGCTAATTGAGGGAATCTACAAATGTAAATGAGGGTGAACTGTCTTGGTTCTCCTATGTTCAACATATGAACGTTGGTTTCATATGAGCATCTTCAAGCATTTTTTAAAAAATATGATACTCACATAAGCAAAGTAGTGCTTGTCCTTGCCCAGCATGGGTTATTAAGACCATGAGTTTAAGACATTTGTACAGATTTGTAACAGTGCTTATTTGCCTTTAAAGCTTCAAGCCTTTCTAAGCCTTCTGCTTCTTTGGTGGGCCCATACCTCTGTATTCATCCCTTTCTGCAAAAGATAAGAGAACCAGATTAAAAAAGATAAAAGTGAACCAATTGCAACTATATAATTTTCTATAGTAGCATCTGCACATTTTCTTCATGAATACTGTTTCTAGGATTGTTCCACAAAGGAACTGGGGAAGAAATCAGCAAAATTTAGAATTTTCTCCTTGTCAGCTTCCTCCACCATTTGAGGATGGCAATGGGATTCCTTCCAGTCAAGGAAGCGGAGAAAGCTTCATGTTAATACAGGCAATCAACTTCCAGGGAACTTTCACTTTCACTAGAAAGTGAGGATAAAATGATCAGGGAAACCTACACACTGTTTACAGTACTGCAGTAAGCAAGAGATATAGAAGAAAAAATAATTTAAAGCAAATAAAGGAACTGTTCAGCAGGATCAGTCTGCTGCGTCAGATTGGTAACCTACCTTTCACAGGCTGCGTCATTAGAATAGACTATTGTGTCAAAGAAAAAAACAAGAGTTACTTACAGACAGAAAGAGGGTGCCACAAACAGAAAGATTAAAAAACTACTTTCAAATTACAGCTGCATGGTTTTATCAATTTAAAGGACCAGCCAAGGAGAGGCATATTAACCAGGGGCACTGGGAAAGGAAGCGGGGAAACATATCACTAAAATACAAAAATCAAACAGACAACTAGCCATGAAAGCATGGCTATATTGGATCCATGGAGTAGCTGCCTTGCTATATTATAACAGGCTATATAAAACTGATCAATTAAATTTCTTCTTTAGGCACGTATCAATTCACAATTTGTCCTATGTTCAGTCCAAACCAGGGAAAATTAATTATTTCACCTCCTCTTTAGGCCAGTATCAGGCTATAATGTTGTTACTAGCACCCTCAGAAGAAGCATGGGGAAAAGGGATAAGGGTATATGACATAACTTAGTTCATGTAAAATCTAAACCACAGTTAACATGACAAAGAAAGACTCTCCAGCCTGGAGAGCTGTTACGGAGTACGTAACAGCTAGGAGTCAGCATCAACCCAACCCCAAAATTCCTGGT
>JAVCKT010016212.1:0-11813 GCA_032273925.1 Rhynchotus rufescens
CCACAAGAGACGTCCTTACAAAACAGCAGTGTCTAGAAGCTTCGTGGGATGCTGGACAGACTGTAAGGGGGATTCCTGAGCAAAACTTTGCGTATCTCTAGTATTTAGCTGGCAGATGGTGGACTGAATGCAACCTTGGCATTCTGAATTAGTGTTTGCAGCCATAGATACAATTTAGGTTGAAGAAAACAGTGAAATGGATAGATACAGTCATTTCCTACCTCAGTCTCCATCATGTTGATAGTTCAGTGGGTCCAAAGTTTAAAAAAAAAAAAAAAAAAAAAAAAGCTACACAGTTAGAACTTTTAATTTCATAAAGATCATGTATGCTTTGACAGGGCCTTCAGCATGTGAAATGTGATGTTTATAGAGAAAAGCTTGGAGTGAAAAGATTGATATATATTAAAGCTGAAACCCTAATAAAATTTCCTCAAAAACTGCGAATATACAGCAGTATTGTATGACTTGGTGAGTTTATAGCAGTTCTATGGATTATGTATGTATGTATGTAAAAAAAAAAGTTATTTGTTGATCAATGCTATATTCATCACTGGTAAGTGAACCTTTAGATTTTGTATATTAATCAAGGTAAATAGGAATCAGACAATATGATTGTCTCATAGAAGCATGGGCATAGATTTCCATTTTGATAAATAAAACCTTAGCAGAGAGGTCATGGCAACCTAAGAAGAATTCACAGAATTAACTTAGTAAGTTAATTAGAGGCAATATCTATCCCCATGACTTTAGGGCCACGAGTGTGCTTGAGGCTGAAAAGGAGAATCCTTGCTGCTCACTCATCAAGCTGCCTGCTAACTTCTCTTGTGTTCATTCCACCCGTGTGAAATACAGTGAAGTTGCAAAGAGGAAACAAAGGAGGGGAAGTGCTGCGTGATCACAATAGAGTTTGACAGGAAAAGTGTCCAGTGGTATGGAGGTACAGAGGCTGAGGTAATGTCTGCCAAACCCTATTTATTACATTAAAAGAAGTTTGTTCTCTGTGAGAACTCTTGAGAACCTTTCCCAAGATGCTTCAACCTGTGCTCGGATTATTTGCCTGTAGATTTAGTTGATACTCAGAGAAAAAGACAGTTTTGGACAAGTCCCCAAAGATGAAAACTCTAATTTTATGTAATGTCTTCTTTGATTCTTTTAGGAGGAAGAAAAAAGTCTCAGATGAGATGATTCTGGCCACTGCTTATTATCTTCAGGCTAAGAAGACTTTTTAAAGAGTGCTTGGCATGTTTATGGGCTAGTATATTCAGCGCTATGAATGGCATTTGCTGCATTTGCTTAGTGGGAAGTCCCAGTGGGAATCCACAAAGTACTTCCCCTCTGAGTAACAGTGCAACAGTAAGGGCAGAAGCAGCAGCAGCAGCAGCAGGTATGCACTGAATTTTACAGAGAAATTCACAGTTTCTGGGTTACCCCAGGAGACCCCAGCTAAGGGCCAACAGAAACAAAATGTGTGATATGACAGTGCAGCACGTGCCATTCACATGGTACTGGGGCAGAAGAATAGCTCTGCCTGGTAAGGGTCCTGGTAAGGTTTAAGGTAGCTGAAAGAGGTGAATAAGGTGCTGAGTGGCATGGATATCTTAAAAAAAATGACTAAGGTCATTCATTAGGAGTGGAAAGAGGATGAACTTGCCTAAGAGTAAAAAAGGCAGCCTGTCTGCTGGAAGCAATGCACCTTTCAAATAACCAGCTGTACAGCAAGCATCAATCTGCAAGTTCATTGCTGCCACAGTGCGAGGCACTCGTTTGTGCCTAGGACTGATGAGGCAGGTTTGGAAGTGCCGGGCATTCGTGGGCACCTGTGGAAGATGATACCCTTCTCAGTTCCTTTCCCTTCTGCTGTCCTTCCTGTTTTAAGGCTGTTGGGTAGAGCTGTTACAAGCGTCTTAGACTCACATGCCTTACTTCACTCTGCCTTTACTTTTCAAATGTAATTTGTGGACTTCTGATGTTAACTTTAAGTATGAAAGGGACGTCTGCTACCTTTCAATAAAAAATTTAGTAAGGAGATAACAGAGATGACAAATGACAGAAGAGCATCTTGTATTTTTTGCTGCATGGTGAGGAGGCACGTCCTGAGCTAGGCTTGTACATGCCTAGATGCAAAGGTAGATAGATATGCAAAGGGCTGATGGAAACGGCTTATTTAGGGCACGGCACAGATAACAGTATTACAAAAATCCTAGTACTTACAGAGTTTGACGTTAAGAAAGATTGCACTACTTTTTAAACAAAGCAAATGATCCTGTCCTTTACTGAGATGGTGCTCTCCTTGTATATTATTCTAGTTCACAAGTTCCTATCTCGGGTAGCATAAGAAGTTTGCCCCACCAGGGAATGTTCTCCATACTCCAAACCTTACATTAACAAAGGTAAAGCTTGTAAATCTTTTAACAAAGAATTGGTGGTCTTTTCAGATACACTGAAAGCAGACCTGGAACAGTTTAAAAGCAAATGAATACTCAGAAAGGTTTTTATTTGCATTAAATTTGGACAAAGCTCTGAGTTTTCACTTGAAAAGGCTCCCTGACTTCCCTCTGCTCCAGTGAGTTAACACATACAAGGGAGAGGATAAGCATGATCAACACAAGAATGAGCTGTGCAACTGTCAGGTTCTCACAAAGCTGCATTCAAGTTTGGGGTGAAAATTCATATACCAACTAGTCACTATGCTTTTGTTGTACGGCTGCTAACTACATTTTTGTTGTATCATATGAAAAGTTTCAATGTGGAACCCCAAAGACAAAGTGAAAATTTTCAAAGTTTTAATATAGAACTGATTCTTTTTATGTGGAGGTAAAACACTCACTGAATTCCCCAGAAAGGTTTCTCAGTATCTGTGTACTGCTAGGGAAATGTTCTTAAGCACATGTTCTAGTTTATTTCTAGAATGGGTCTTAGAGAGATCAAGTAATTTTGCTCAGTCAGTTCTCCAATGAAAATGGAGGCATCTGTAATATTGGTGCAAGGAATCTATGAGATTTGTGTCTCCAAGTCAGGCTGTGCTGTTAAACATTGAATGAGTTAACCTGTCTTTTGGGAGGGAGGAGCAATATGGTTGTTATACAGAGGTCTGAGTCTGCAAAAGATTTAAATTGAAACAGAACAGATCCTGAGATCTGCTTCATGAATTCAAGTACCTAAGCTAGCAGCTGGACACCTCGAAGTCCCTTAGTGACTTTTCGAAAGATGGAAGTATTGCTGCAATAAAATAGTTTGCCTACTATTTCTGATATTTTCATTATTTGAGTAAGATATGCTTAAGTGTATTCTACTCTCCTAGATATCAAATGATACAGTTTATTTTGGAAAGCTTTCAAAGGCTCTGCAAATATTTCCTCAGAGATATGTGATTTTTGGCTCACTGGACACACCACATCGGTAAGCTGCTTCTCTCACTCAAAGATCCTGGCTCCAGGCTCAGGAAGTAAGAGGGGTTCCTCTAAAAAAGAAGCTGCATCTAAGGCTAGGCTACAGTGAGAGCAAAGAAGCCTTGAGCAAAAGCCTTGTAAGTCTCTGACAAGAGTGAAAAGGGAAAAGTCTGGGCATTTTAGTCATGTGGATGAAAGCTACATCTTAGAAATGTAGCTTAGAACCCAGAGAGAGGCCGGAGCTAAGGACAGCATCCAGTTTATGGAGCAGAGACAGGCAAGATGATTCTATTTTCTGTGACATGTGAGAACAGAGTTAGCCTAGGTGGAAGAGGGAAATAAGTTCAGTTTTATCTGCATTGAGCTTAAGCTGCTCACAAGACATCTAATAGGTAAAACTTGAGTTTGGAAAGAAGCAGTGAAGTGTTTAGCTTAAAATCATCATGCATTTTTCATTTAATGAAGATTCTAAAAACAAACTAGGGAAGTTTGGCCTAACCCAAGAAAAAAACTATTTCTGAAGCCTTTCCAAAATTCCCTTGAAGCCAAAATGACAAAGCATTTCTGTTCACATTCTCCTTATGTGCATTTTTTGTTATAATTCTGAGCTGCCACAAACGTTATAGATTGAAATCATTCCAGGGAAATAACACTATTGTTGTATATATAACTCCTGAATAGCCAAATGCATTTTTATCATGACACTTTCTCTGTTACGCATGTGGTCAGGCAGTACTCACCGGATGAAAATAGACTCTTCTAGGAATTAACCACTGACAACAAACAAGGGGAGAATTAAAATAACCTCTTGATGACCTCCAATGTTTTTAGGGCTGTGCATCTCATTTCAGGCCATTTCTTATTCCCTTAATATGCATTCTGAAAGTTTTTGGCATCATTGCTTCTGTTTTTCATTCATATCAGGTTTTCACCCAGTTGCCAGAATATTTCACTCCAAGGACAAAGTATCTGTTGATTGAGTTTCATTGAAGCAGCTGACAAAAATTGTTTTGAGCAACAGCCTGACCTTCGACTAGGAGATTTAGCAGTAGAGTTTGGAAGTAAGCAGTAGAAAATTACGCAATGTGGAAAATTAGTTATTTGATGGCTAATATGTCTTTCTTATGCAAGGACATAGAAATATCTTTCTCTTCAAATACTTATTTGCTGATTTCATATTTCTCAGCAATACTTTCTATTGGTATGTAATGCCAATCATATTTTCTATTTCCCTTCAAAGCAACCGGTGCTGTTGCTGGATTATATCTGATGAAGTGGAAACTTTCCAGAAACAGAATTATATATTTACAAATATATTTGTATGGAGATGAAGGTAATGGATCATTAAGTGCTCAATAGGACTGTAGGAATCTACAATATGCAAAAGTGGGATGACACTAAAGAAGAGTAAGTAGAAGAAGGATTAAAATCTCCAGCTAAAGACCAGCTGCTAACAGGGATAGGTAGAAGTGTAGTTATTTCCCACAGGAATGCTGACATTTTTGCTGGTAAACCACTGATTGCCACGGAGAGAGAAACCTGCGTATATGGAGCTAGAGAGCACAAGTAGATCTGTTACAGATGGTATGACTGGAGAAGCCTTCCTTTAATCATTTCTTTTCTTAATGCTTTAAAAGGCAAAGCATTTGTTACAAAAAGAATTGCAGTATGCAGATATTTAAGTGGAGCACCTTTGCTAAAATAAAATATTTTTCTTGATGTTTGATCTTGCACTTCAGAATTAGTGTAGCAAATGTTTTCTATTTAGATTGCAATAGGTTTTAAATAGCTGATACTTTTATATTTATCTTCAAAGCCACTTTGCTATGCATTTTAATTTCATTTTCTGTTTAGACTCTTTCAATCATACTATTGAGTTTTCGTAGAGCCCATTTGGAGGGCTTGTTTTCATAGTTATTTCAATAAAACTCCTGTCATAGGTTTTTAGAGTGAAGGCTAATAAGTCCTAATTCTTGAAGTTTTATCACTCTGATAAAGTTTTAACTGACAAACAGACGATTCATTTTCTAATACTCATTCATTTCAATACTCATTTTCTAATGAATAAGAAACCTGTAATTCCTTTTCCTTTTATAGACTATTTTACAGACCACAGAAAATTTTATGTATTAAAAATAAAGTTGCGTGTGTTTCTGCCCAGCATAGGATCAGTTTGTCCGTTGCAATTATTTTCTATCCACGAAATAAAATTCTATTCTTTCTAAATAAAATTACAATCTTTCACCCTTTTCACACTCAGACTTTCTAATTAGAAAAGTCAAACTATTATTTTTCCTCCAGCTCATGGCACTTTGCGGGGGAAAAATATCCTACCAGCACTTTAACACATTTAATGAATGGAATAATTAAAATCTTATAGACCTTCGTCACACAAATGTAGTGGACATAAGGCTTCTCCTTCACTAGGATAAATACATTAAAATGCCCATTTATTACTCAGTGGATCTACTTTGTATACTCAGGCATATCTAATAAATTTAGAGACAAAAGCACTGTATTTACTCTAGCAGAGGCAATATAAGATAAAGGGTTTTTTTTTTCCTTGTTTTTCCTGTGTCATTAGTAATGGAGTTGTTAAATTATCCTTATATGAGCAAATATTATGTTGTACCCGTATAATCTCATCAAAGACTGATTGAATGATTCTTTAGAGAAAAAAAAAGACACAACTTTACTGAACTAAAGCAACATATTATCAGTCTGAGTTAGGACCAATATAACTAAATATAACTTAGTCATCAGAAAAATAATCAGTAGGTACCACACAAGAATAATATTAAAAAAAAAAAAAAAAAGCTAATGTAAAGATCTAAAACTTTGGGTGCATCTACATTAGTATTTTGGTTTAGATCAAGAGTGCTCAGCTGAAGTGAATCGGATCATCTCCTCTTACTGCTCATATTTCCTGTTATGGAGTGGTCTTGAGCGCATTAATAGAATTCCTTTGCAATGAAAACACACATGAAGAGCACACATTCTTCAACAAGTATTAGGAAATTTATTCTGTAGGACTAAATCAGAATATCCATCATGATGTTCTGTTTACACTGCATTAGTATAATCTTTTTCAAGGATTGAGAGAATAGAAAATAGGCATTCTGCAGATATGTATGGTTCTTCCAGAGAACGCTTAATTTCCTTAAAATACATGCTAAGAAGCGTGTACAAGTCTAATACCTATCCAACTATGATAGTTCTCCTATTGTCCTTTCAGATATCCTAGCAACACCCACGTAGCCTTCATTCACCACAGGCACCTTGGCACAAGTGCTTCTCCTGTGACGCTCAACACCCGTATGATGCATGCAACAACCCTCATAGATCATGGAGAGTGAAAACTGAAGTATCCTCAGGGAAGTCTAAGAAGAGAAAATAATAAGGTGGAAAGGTCAGATGGAACAGCAAAGGATGAGAAAGGAACGACTGCAGCATCTGAAATGCCTCTCATATTAAAGAGTAGAGCCTTAAAAGAAGATAATCTACTTTGAAGAGAAAAATAATCATGCCTTGAATACTGACAGAAATAGGTCTCCCTAGTATTTTCTCAGGTGTTGCTCTGGAGAATAGTAAAGGAGAGTCTGTAGAGAAGAGGAAAAGAAATAACAACCAAAAAAAAGCCCTAAAACAATCCTCCCAAAAGAGACACTTCCACCTTTTAATGCATGCTTGTGACATGGGTAATGTGGTATGGCAATGTTAGCTGTGGCAAACGCTAGACCATAGTGTCTCATATCTAAAAAGCAGCAGAGCAGGATTGGTCTCTTCTCCAAAATAGCTATCAATAGGATAAGAGGAAATGGCCTCAAGCTGTGCTAGGGGGTTTTCAGGTTAGATATCAGGAAAACTTTCCACAAAGAGAGAGTAATGAAACATTGGAACCAGCTGCCAGGGCAATGGTGGAATCGCCTTCCTTAGCAGCGTTAAAGAAATGTGTAGAGGAGGCACTTAGGGACATGGTTTATCGGACATGACGGTGATGGGTTTACAGTCGGACTTGATAATCTTGAAGGTCTTTTCCGATCATAACATTTTTATGATTCTAAAATAACAGCAACCATGATAAGTATATAGCTGAAGTTTGGGATATGCTATAACAATTGGCTGCCTTAAATTAAAAATACCCTTCCCTGACAACCTAGTCCCAGAACAATGACATTGCCTTCTCCATGTCTTCTCTTTCTCAAACCTAACCCTAACATTAAACCTACAAATTTTGCTGACCACCTGCCCACTAAAGAGACCAACACATCTCTGGGCAGCATTCACCTCATTCATGGCCTCTTTCCACAATGTGGAAAACACTAACACCACATTAATTTTATCATTCAACCCTAATGTCAACCCTAAAATGCCACATGGAAGACCCCCCGTGCAGGCCAGATGAAAAACTCCTTCCAGGCACCATCTCTGGGCAGCGTATAGCTTCCCCTGGCAGCCTCCTTCCAAAGACATAACAACAATACCTATATGATATCACTTTCACTCTACCTAAAATGTAACCTTAAAACTTCTACTAAAAAAATACTGTGTGGAATGCCACCATGTGTGGGCCAGACAAGAAACGCCTCACAGAATCCATCGTAGGCCTTTTCCTGGTGACCTCATTACAGCCATGGAAACACTCCCACCACACTTGGTCTATGTCTCAACCCTAACCCAGTGTCAGTTTCCCTGACACTTGCCATGTGGAAGACCACTATGTGTGCACCAGATGAGAAATTCCTCCCAGGAACCATCTCTGGACAGCATATACCTTCCCCTTGGCCTCTCTCCAAGCACACACAATGGTGCCTCTCTGCTTTCTCTTTCTCTCAACACCAGCCCTAACCCCTGTCCTAAAACATTTACCAAAAAGCTACTGGGCAGAAAACCCACTTCTGTGGGCCAGACAAGAAATGCCTCCCAGAAATCCTCTCTGGGCAGGGTACACCTTACTCTGGACACCTCATTCCAGAACCATGACACCACCTCCTCTGTGCTTTCTCTCAAACCTAACCACAGCTGTAGCTCTCACCCTCAATACTGGTGTAGCTGCTCCCTGTGGAAGAACACCTTAAGAAGCTTAACATTTTTCTGCCACACTTGCCATGCATGGCAAGTTTTCTAAGAGCAAAAACTCTTCTGAGGGACCATCTGTCAGCTCTGCAAACCTTGCCCTGTGGGCCCTTTCCAAACCCCTGGCAATCCCGCCTCTAGGTTTTCTCTGTTTCACAGTGAGGGATTGGACAGAATTTCCACAGAAAGGATGTAGTTTCCTCAACCCTCTGATCTGTATTTTCTGAACCCAGTAATTAGTGCTTTTGGTAGCTATGCTGGGCACACTGGAGATCTGAGATCATGAGATAATAGCCTTTCTTTTTAGAAGGGAAATATATTAACTGGAAGCAGTAGGAAAAAAGTAAGAAGAAAGTGAAAATATGGAGTTTGTCATGGCATATGTTTTAGCAGTAGTGCTGGAATTTCAGGTCTTTAAACCTCTTTGACAGATGATACTTCATCTCTGGGGCATTGCAGCTATTAATATGGAAGACAGTCATTAATATACATAGAGACATTCTAATGCTGAAGCCCTGAGAGGTTTGCAAACTGGGATGTGTGGGAAACTTCCTCGAGTGAAGTGTTTTATCCTGTGGATATGAATGCAAGAGCATTACTCCAGGGTTGATCCTAAGCAAAGGGAGGCAGGGAGGATCAGACAAGTTGATCATCTCTTCATTAGTGAGCCCTAAGAGGTCCCAGCGAGTTTTGAAAATATGAAGAGATTGATGTTAATTGGGATGAGATGACTTCTAAGGTCACCCTGTTGTATTCTGGATGCCTTTGTGATGCCTTGTCTACATCACACTTTTTATGCAGGCTAGGAATGTCTCTGTACTTTATTATTGTTATTTTATTATTAGCTTGTTATACAGCTTTGGTCTGGTGATATCTTTTTGTGTCATTTTATCTTATTTCATTAATTTTGTTATTTAGTGTGAGGTGTTTGAGCATTTTAGTAACTGTTTTTAGAATATCTCTTTATTACTAGTTTGGCTGAATCTAATTTCCTTTAGACAGAGGTGATGATGGGTCACTGCTGAGTTAAAGAATATCAACAGCAGCCTAAAATTCTCTGCACTAAAATTTTCAGTGAGTATGTAAGTCTGCTAGATTTGAAGACTAATATTCTCATTTGCATCACTAATTATATTTTAATTTATTCACCATTTATTTTATGATCTATATGTTTATATAGCACCTCTGTAACCATCTTTTTTATACATATCTATCATTCCTTTGACCTTATTTTTAACATAGAATACCAGAAAAAATGTAAAAAAGTCATTACTGAAAAATGCAAAGCAATGCAAGGTCATGGCTAGTCCAGCCACCATTACATTCAAAAATAAACATTTCTGATAAAGTTTCCAAAGTCTCTGAGTAACATAGTCCTGTACAACATATGGACATTGTTTTAGGTATACAACTGCATTTAGAATTTACAATAACTGAATATTTTTGCACTGACAAATACATGTGCATTCAATGAAACAGGACTTCCAGAAATTGCTCAGTAAAATTCAAATTCTCCAGATATACCCAATGAGGCCTACTTAGCTCGGGAATACACTGCTTTCTCAATCTCCATCTTAAAACTCACTGTGATGTAGGCGGCATGTCGTTATTCCCACCTCTGTTGAGCTTGGCCATTGTCTCAGACACCTTCTCATTACTCGGTATCTGGCACTCGTCATTACCGTTCACAATCAGGATGTTCTAGCTCATATTAGTGTGAAAGGCCAAAAATCACTGTGGTTAATGCTTGGACTAGATGATCACTAGATGGTCCCTTCCAACCTCAACCATTCTATGATTCTGTGATTCTGTGAATGCTTCTGTCACTCCATCCACTTTATGATTTTAAAGCCTGGACCTGTTACAAAACCAGAAAGCTGCTTCACTGCATGCAGCAAGTGGCTTGCTTTGGTGTGTGCAGTATCAAGCTACGTAGTGAAGCTATCTCCCGGGGTGCATCTCTTTATAGTGCATGTCAACTGAATATGTTTCAACAAGACAAATTCAATTCAAGCAAATGCCCACTTCAAGAGTATCTTAATTTTACTTCCCTGTGAAACCATGTATCCAATTTGGAGAGAACAAGGAAATACAGAAGGAAATTAATACATGCAGCACTCTTGGATAATAATTATTACATGAGTTTGAAGGACATTTGCACAAAGAAGAATGTATGCACAAAGCCACAGACCACAGTGACCTCCCACACACCACACTTCTTTAGAATTTCTGAAATTATAAACAAAGTAAAAGCTCTTCTTTCCCAAACAGTCTCCTTAGTGTCAGTAGCTTTCACATTCTGGCTTCTGTCACTGCATCCCACACTCTCTCTGTTGCTAAGTGCTTTAGGCTTTTGCAATATGTTCCAGAGGCTCTCTGTTTCTCTCAGATCTCAAAATGTGCTATCGTTTGAGAGCAGCATGTCTAGGTTTATCTAACTTGGTAAGGAAAAAAAATAAACTGTACAAATTGCAGCTTCCTACAGAAAATGAGATTTTTTCCCTGCTAAAAAATGTCTCTGTAATCCTGCATGCCCTTTCATAACACTTTGCTAGAACACCCTTGCAGTTCACAGTAGGATATGTGAGGAATGGGGGCACATTATGGCTCCTGGGAATAGCTGTAACTAAAGCTTTACTGTAAGTGACAATAGCAGCACAGAGCACACACTGCTTGCGGAGGCTTGAATCAGTGCTTTAACTGTGCTATGCAAATAAAGAAATTCATAAATAAATGGAAATCACAGGAAAGGTGAAAAAAAGAAGATAATATAACAGTTAGGAGTTTATATCATTCCAGAACCAGTATTGATTGTTAAATGTATGCATCATTACAGTTTAAATATTGTTTGGTTTCTTATGCCCTTGTAGCAGGCAGGCAGCAGTTTCTCCCTCGCAGAGAATGATATTTTCACAATTACTCACCCACCCAACCATGCAGCTTCCTTATCTTTCAGGGATATGAATCCTACTGAGTGTGGTTTTCAGGCTGTTGCCTTTGCCTGTCCAAACACTGAGCTGGTCAGCTTTCCTTGTCTCCTACACTGTATCCCTATAGTGGTTGCCTGACGGATTTGCTGTCTCTTTTCCACTCTGAGCAACATTGGTAGTGATTAAAGAGCTGTCTTAAAAGCTAGCAGATATATTTAAATTGGTTGCACATCCTCCCCGCTTTCAGACACAAGACATCTAGGCGCAGGTATATTTCAGTTTTGCCACATCCCAAAGCCAGCTGAAGGCATAGGTAAAGTAGACTATATTTAGGTAAAGTAGGCTGTATTTAAGCAGAATATAATTCAGTACATTAGGAGCAGATCAGTAGATTGAAACTATTGATACTGAGCCACCT
>JAVCKT010016217.1:0-19875 GCA_032273925.1 Rhynchotus rufescens
ATTCCCCAAGACTGATATTGGTGTTAAGTCTTAATTCAGCTTTTCGGGTGAAGCCGTATCAAACTAGAAGGGGAACTAAGGGGAAAAAAGAAACTAGCAGTTATGTCAGTCTTCATTTGGGAGAGATGTTAAAATGTAAATTTGACCTTTAAAAAAGATTATAATAAAAGTTCTATAGCAAAAAGGATAATGATAATGAACATTGATCTACAAGTGACTGCTTAGGTTTTAAGGAAAGATTTTGTATTATGCAATGTATTAGATGCAATTCAATCATACTAATTTTGCTTTTTTTTCTTTGAACTTAGTCTGTGCCCTCAGCAGCATCCACGACGGTTACCGGGCTGGTGTCCACAGCAGCACAGTCCCCGAAAGATGGTAAACTGATTTTCTGTTTCTGATGGTCCCTCAGCACGGAGCTATCACACCAAATTGTATAGACTAGCATGCTGGAAGGGGAGGAAATTTTTAATGAGTCAGAAAATGTCCTTTTTTAAAAGAAGTAATATTTTTTTAAGATGTGTGCTGGTTTTTAATAACTAGACTGAAAATTTCCACTGCTGGCCCGGAGATGGGAGTGATATGTACATGTTTTAATAATTCATCTAGGATTTAAAGCCATCCAAAATGCTAAATTATGACCTGCAAAGAATCTTTAGTACGCTGCTGTAGTACAGCCTTAGGATGTGAAGAAACTCTTTTCTTCATATTTTTTATTATTATATATTTGGCAACAGGAGTAAGGCCTTTTATTTTGTGCCGTTGTGCTGTGTCCTGTTCATAGGCTTTCTCTTCCAAATCAAGGATGTTTCCTTTCTATTACAGAGCAATTAAAATTAATAAAGGTAGTAGAAAAAAGACTGTGTTCTGGCTTCTCGAGAACAATGGGGATTTGAGTGGATGATTAAGAAATGAAGTTTGAATGTTGAAAATTTTAATATTTTTTTCCAGAAACTGTCAGTGTTGTATTAAAATGGCTTCTGAGCTAGTTATTAAACAATATTTGAGAATTTGCACGTGCCTGAAGTTCAGTGGCGAACTTCACAAGGGAATAAAACCAGTAGGAAAGCAGTGTAGTTGTGCTTTGGTGTGTTAGTAGTAAATGGTATCACAAACCTCATTCTCTTGTGAGAAAATGAGGTGCATTTTGCCTGGTGAAGTTTAGATAATAAAAGAAATGGACAGGGAGTTTGCTTAATAAACATAGCAAGTTGTCCAATACAACTGGTTTAAAAATAGAATGCTATTTCTCAGCTTGGTAACATTATACCACCAGAGCCTATAGCAATGAAATATGGAGCTGGCATCCAAGAATCCAGCTATCAAGGCCTCAGGCTGCTTTAAAAAAAAAAAAAAAAAAGTTAATACATCATCTTTCCTTTTTAAAAATAGTCTTTGACATTTGTGAAATCCAGCTAATCATTGTGGACTTAAAAAATGAAGAAAACTCCTATTACCTTTGCCTTCCAGCATTAATTTTTATGCTTTTTTTGGTGCTTTGGCTACTGTACTTTGCCAACGAATATTAAGAATTATAGAATTAAGAATATTAAGAATTATAGAAAAATACTTCATTTTAATACTGCAGTTTTATTTTCTAAATGGTAAAGCTGAGAAAGAAGATCACATTCAGTGAATCTAAAAGCCTGATAGGCAGTAACCAATAAGTTTGATATGGATAAAAAGAAAAGATTAAAATTCAGCTATTTTTTTTCTAATTTTCTTCTGCATCCTGTTCTCTTTATAGCTTCAGCATCATGTGGTGGAGAGAGCAGTGCTGTGGCTACCTCAGCAGGAGCTGGTGTTCTTAAAATGGGACGTTTTCAGGTAGGAAATGTTAAACTGAACTGGTCGTTGATCCAAAATCCTTACTGCTTATTGCCCACTCAGTTTGTCTCTTGGTAGACATTTCTAAGCTGAGAGAAAACGTTTATATTGAGCTTCCAATGTTCTGCTCAAACACTGTCCTCTTTCAGGGCAGAGTTTGCACTCGATTATGCAGGTGTAGCCTATGAAGAGAGCCCTTCATCATGCCAGGCCTTAGCTGTGTTACTGTTGGCCTTGGTCTCTGATGCTTTGGTTGGGTTAGTGCTGGGATATTCAGTTTATGTCCTGCCTGTGAAGGAATGTTAAGTTTCTTGGAGTTAAATCATCCAGATTACCTAGAACTGCTGCCTTTGTGTGGTGGCTTGGTTCTTGGAGGGAGGAAGCAACTGGCCATGTGGCATTGCAAAGAAGCTGTTTTCCCCCGTCAGGTCCTCTTTCCTTTTGGGAGGTAAATCCAAGCACCACGTGTCAAAGAACTCAAGTCTCTTGATTTGTGATTCTCTCCTAGGTCTCGGTGGCAGTAGATGATGTGCTAAAAGAGAGTGACAAACCTGAAACGAAACCAGGGCCATTTGAAACCACCTCCTCTGAATCATCATCTCTTTCTGGCAGCAGCCCAGAGAGTACACTGGTAAAGCAGGCCGGCAGTCGGAAAAGTGAGGCTGTTGCTGGCTCATCCTTGGACGTGGTGGATGGTGTTCCTGCCCCGCTTCCCGCGGTGCAGCTGCCCGTAGATGCTGGGCAGCCCACTAAGGTCGGGCGCTTCCAGGTGACGACGACGACGGATCAAGTGGGGCGCTTTTCGGTGTCCAAGACTCAGGATGAGGTCACCTGTGCAGAGAAGGAGCCAGTGACTCTTCCTCTCCCTGTGGACTTGGAACAAGTTGCAGCTTCGGCTGCAGCTCCTCAGAGGGAGCTGGAGGCCAGGCAGTCCCCGCACATGAACGGCCCATCCTTGGAGCTGGAGGCCGCCTTCCTGAGCGGCATGGCCAAGGAGATGGATGAGGGCTCAGGGAGCCCAGACTCCCTCCAGCACCTGGGCTCAAAGATCAGCCTCCCTGTCCAGAGCCTTAGCAACTCGTTCAACTCTTCTTACATGAGCAGTGATAATGAGTCGGATATTGAAGATGAGGACTTGAAATTGGAACTGCGTCGGTTACGGGAGAAGTAAGACTTGTTCCTGTTCTGTTTTTCCCCTTTCTTTCCTTTTTTAGGTTTTTTTTTTATTTAGAGGGCAGTCATGTGCAGTATATGTAACAAAGGCAGTCACGTGTGATATATGTAGCAAAGGCTACATGAACTTCCTTTCATCTGGACTATACTTCTTATTTAAAAAAGACTGCTTCAAAAGATGAAATATTTTGCTAACTGTCAGGACTGGTTGTCAGTGTTTGCATGGTAAGAAAGATACATTAGAGGTAAAGAAGTACGTAATTATTCCAGAAATCCATAGGCACATTTGCCAAGCTTCATTTTCTAATATGTAGTCTTTCTCTGTGTGTTCATGTATAGATTGGATGAGACTATGTGGATTTATAGTTCTTGTGTATCATTGAAATTTAGTCGCTATTGGAAATACTGATGTCTTATTTTAAATGACAACAGCCCTGCATTTCTAACCTGCACTTTTGACATTTCCAAAATTTCCGTCCTCCTCAAGAATCCCCATTAGTTTAGGAAAAAAGCTTAAAAGTCAAGCAGTGGAGCCCACTAACTTGTCTGTGTTGGAAATCTTTACTTTTTTTTAATAGGAATAGGTAATTTCATATTGTGTGCATATAACAGCTCTGAAGATTCAATGGAATAGTAACATGAAAGTCTCCTAGGCCGTAGCTCTCAGCAAATGAATAATTAGTTAGCCCTGCAGCATTTATGTGAAGTCTGTTGAATGGTCAGACCTTCTGTAGTAGGTGTATGTTCCTCTTTGTACTTGTGCTTATCCTGCCTTTATAAGTACAATATTGGGAACTTCGTATTGGAATTCTGGCCACAATTAGACCGCAGTGGAGAATGTGCATGTGCAAGTGTTCTGCCATACGTGTTCAGTGGATAGTTGGGGTCAAGATGCAGTCCAGCCTGTCTTGCGTGTTAGTGGGAGCTTGACCACTAACAAAGTCACGGGTTCTTTTTTGATGGAGGAGAGAGAGGGTTGTGCATGTGTGTATGTGTATATATATAAATATATATATATATATAAAAAAAAAACTTCCAATATGATTTAGACATACAATATTTTTAAAATAATTTTCTTCTGTGACTTTTTAGGCACCTTAAAGAGATCCAGGAGCTGCAGAGCCGCCAGAAGCAGGAGATTGAATCGCTCTACACGAAGCTGGGGAAGGTCCCCCCTGCAGTAATTATCCCCCCGGCTGCACCCCTTTCGGGAAGGAGGAGACGACCCACTAAGGGAAAGAGCAGCAAGTCCAGTCGTAGCAGCTCCCAGGGAAATAAGAGCCCTCAGCTATCGGGTAGGGCTTTCTCCAAGTCTTTTGAGTGTCCCTGTGACTTTTAACAGAGAGCCTTGGTTTTGGTTCTGTCGTCTTGTGCCGAGCTCTTTAAGTTGTCTTGAAAGAGAGATGTTTAAAAACTTTCAAATGGCTTTTGCTAGCTTGTAGACCAAAAGGTCAGTGTATTGAAGTTGTGGATTTTATTTTGTAGGGACTAGTCACAGGGCTCTGATGATGAAGACTGGGCAGTATATCCTTTCTGGAAAGAAAAGTATAAAATTAGAGCACAGGGAATAAAACTTTGCATTTTGGATAAGCTTTTCTCCTTCCCTCCTGGATCTGATTTTGCAGAACGGATCCGGTCTCTCTGCTTGCATTCAGAGATGCTGTTTTTCTCTCTCTACAGTAGTAGCACTTGAGCATAGTACTGCTAGTATTCTTATACTTAAAAAATAAAATAATTTTTTTAAAAAGCTGATAGATGTCAAGATATGAATATTGAATCAGTAGATTAATTCCTATGGAGTAGTGTTTGTATATACTTTCTAAACTGAATGAGGAAGAAGTTTCAATAGGAACGGATCACTGGCGTCATAGCTCAAGCAAGCATTTTGGTTACCTTCGCTCCCCACTGCATGTTCAGACTTTCCTCTGTTCCTTCTGCAGCCCACGGGGAGCAATAACAAAAGCATTGAAAATGACTGAGGAAAACTGAAGCATTGAAAGTCTCTCTTGGTGTTTCCCAATTGTAGGCAATTTGTCAGCTCAGAGCGCGCCGTCGGTGCTGCCCCCACAGCAGACTCTCCTCCCTCCCGGGAGCGGGCCAGAAACGGGCCAGAACCATTTGTTACAGCCCCTCAAACCTTCACCTTCCAGCGAGAACCTCTACTCTGCCTTTACCAGTGACGGTGCCCTCTCGGTACCAAGCCTTTCTGCACCAGGCCAAGGTAAGACTTGAGCTGGAAGCAGTGCCAAGCTTGGCACCGGGGTTCTTCTTGAGGAACGCTCAACCTGATGATAATTGATTTTAACACGTATTGTGAACTAGATTGGGCGTTTGAGCTGTGCTTGGAGATTAAAAAGAATGATTTTTTGCAACTAGATTTCTAGGTTCCTGCGTAAGTGAAGTGAGTGGAAGCTTTTGGTGGAGTGATGAATACCTAGTGTATGACCCCCTCTCTAATGAAAGCACTAAGGAGAACACACTCCTAGCAGCAGTATTCTTCTGATCGGGAAGAAAGGCACTAAAAGTTGAAATGAAAGGATGAAGAGACAGATGAGCATGGGAAGGCAAATGTGAAGTGAGATTTAAGGCAAGGGAGGAGCAGCTTTTGTATAAACAGATAATTGAAATGGAAGGAGATTTCAGAAGACACTGAAAGTCCTTAAGATGTCAAAACTGCTTTGGCTCTTTCTAACAGTGGAGATTGCTAGTAATCTGAGATAAGAGAGTCATGGTCTGCAGTTGTGCATTCAAGAGTCATCTGGAAGGAAGAGGATGGAATGGTAGGAAAAAAGTGCTCCCTTTGCTCAAGTCACGGATTACTTGTAATTTGTTAAGATATTATTAAATAATTTCTTGAAGACTCATTTCTGATTTATTTTCAAGGGAAAGTTTTTCTGCCAGTCATTGAGGGAATGATAGGTTATGATTCCTTTACTGCTTTGAATGTAGCTGTCCCAGTTTTTATCCTTTAACAGCATTTTGAAGAGTTTTTCTGTTGAATTAAATACCTCAATTCTATTCAGCAGTTTTGCTAGAACTGGCGAAATACAAACAGAAAATGGAAAAAGGCTTTTGGAAGGGAATTTCCCTAGAGGTTCTTCTTTTTATGAACTGTTCCAAGTACATTGGAGCTCCTTGTGCATCCGTGTACTTGTTCTTGCCCAGTAGCTTTTCTAATTGGGCATTTCTGCCAGGATTTGACCTTCCTGTGGGCAGCAACCTTACAGTTGGGTTATATGCCAGAGATAACACAGCAAACTTGGCCTGATGCCTGGACATACTGGAAGGAGTGTCTCTGCTCCATAGATAGTGTCTACCTCCTCCTTGGCCCACTCTGAGGCTTGTTCTTGTGTGCCATGTTGATGCATTTCACTCCTCCAACCTCGAGTTGCTAACATCCTGTAGTGGTGTTCTGTCTCTTCTCCTCTCCTCTCTCTGTTCTTCCCGTTTTGTTTTCTCACAGGCTGTGCGAAGTTTAACTGTGCATCTGAGAGAGTGACCTTCAAGCCTGGTGGCAGGAGGACCCGATTTCTGAGTACGCCCTGCTTGGCTCTTTGTGTGTAACACCTTTACTCCTTCCTTGTCTGGTTTTTGTTCTGTCTTTCTTTTTTGTTGTTGGGTTTTTTCTGCTGCTTGGATCTGACTCTTTCATGCAGCCCGTTCTCATCTACCACTTTGTATTCCCTCCCATCCCATTCCCATGGCTCGGCTGAGCTGCTCTTGGCTCTTGCACCTTTAGAAGTTTGGGTTCTCGTGTTAGGAACTCTGTTAAAAACTCAGAGCGAGAGACACCAATTTCTGAAGCTTTGGGTGGAAACCTGTGTGGCTGGTTCAGCAAAATGGCAGGACCTGGGGAGAGGCTGCAAGATGTAGCTCCAGAGGCCTCTGCTTTTGGCCTGCCCAGCAATTAGGCTTCAGCGTGAGACTCGGAAGGGAACAACGAGGAAGGTTTGTGTTTCCCAAATTATTCTTTCACTGGGATAGTGTTATTGTAACTGATAGGGGAAGGATTTACTTCTTCCAGCAGTAAAACTACTGTGCAAGCAGGGTGAACTTTGCCGTGCTGTCAGCATGCGTGCTGACTGCAATGCAGAGCGTCGATGCCACCTGGAGGCAGTTAAAACTGACCTGGGTTTATTAGCAGGATAGTAAAAGATCAAAGTGCTGAGGGGCTTACACACATCTGTAAAATGTTTTCAAGAAGACTCAAGAGATCTTTAGTTACTAATGGGCCCAGGTTTAGAAATTGCTCCTGAGACTAAGAGACAGGCAAAATAATCCACAAGTAGCAGTGAAGGTGGGAAAAGAGATTTATTTTTTCGGACATGCTGTCAACCCACACAAGTTGCCTTCCAGACGCTCTGACCCTCCTTTGCCTTGCACTTGCATGAGGCCAGAGGAAAAGAGAGCCCCAAACTGCTGCTGCGCTCGCGGGCAGCGCCCGGGACGCTCGAGCTGGGGCTGCTGCTGCTGCTGCTGCTGCTGCTTGGTGTCGGGCCCTGCCGCTGTCCCGGCTGCCTCCGCCGGCTGCACCCCGCCAATGTCCCACCCTTGTGCCCACTCCTGGAATGCCGCGGGCTTTAGGAAGCTCCGGGTGCTCTCGGAGGCGCTGCTGGGAAGCCCTGGCGGCGCGGGCTGCGTTTGGGCCGAGGCAGCGACTGGCCCCGGCCTCCCGTGGCCGCCTCCGTCCCGCCCGCGGGGGCTGCTCCCGGCACGGAGGATTTGCAGGGATACCTCGGGCTGCCCTCGCTGGACTGGGGGGTTAAATCCTAAAGGGTGTGTAATTCTCCTCCGGGCCTGCAAAGCGAGTGTCCCTAACTGGATTTAGTTGGAAGTTTCATGTGTGCTAATTGCAGTTTGTGATGCCAAGATTTACGGCATCTTTCTTGGAAGAAGTTAAATTCTTACCAAGCCAACTTTTAAAAATTATCTCTAACCCGGCCTGTGCCTTTTTGGGGTGGGAGTGTAAAGAACAGTCCTTCCATTTCTGGAACTGGCAGTGGGCTGAAGAGCATGAGAGTGCATCATGCACTTATAAGGCCTGGCCTGGCTGCAAATCGCACATCATCTGGTTATAAAAGGAATCCTCTGGCATGCGTCTGGCCTGCTCATGGGATGGCCGCTGAGTGGCAGGGATTCCTTTTGGGAAGCATCTTGTAGCTGTCCCGGGAATGCCGGTGGCTGTGGCAGAGGCCGGGCCGGCCACGGGCTGCCTGCTTCCCGGAGCCCGGGCCCCTCGCGGGCAGCGCCGGCCGGAGCCGACGCGCGCAGGGAGGCGGCGGAAGCGGGAAGCGGGAAGCGGAGCGGAGACCGACGCGTTTAACCGGGCGGCGGGAGAAACAGAGCGGCACCGCGCGCCGGGGACAGGCCCGGCCGCTCCTCTGCTCCGGGAGAGCTGGGAACAGGCGGGAGCAAGCTGCGAAAGCCTGTGACCTGTCAAAATCGCCCCCTTCTGCAAAATATCCCTACTTTGGGGGCTGTTAAAGCCCTTTCCACTTCCGGACAGAAGCAGCAGATGTCCTTGCTTTCTTCCTTTTGGGGTGACCGTAACATTTGCTGGCATTCTTCCTTACAGTTTTGGCAATTTTGAAGAATAAATGCAGCAAATGGTGGGGAGGGGAGGGTGTCTTTTTCTGGAAGTCCAACAGATTAACCAATCCTGGCAATTTTGGGCTTTGTTTCCTGGGGTGTCCCTGCAGCAGCTTGCAAGAGCCAAGCAGAGCCCCGCGCGGCCGTCTCCTCTGTTTCTCACCGAGCTTGTCGTGCTGTTTGCTGATACTAAACGTTTCTCACTGTTTCTCTTACCTTTTAACAAATGACTCTCTCTTTGTGCTTCAGGGAAGATGGTGAAAAAAGTCTGTCCTTGCAACCAGCTCTGTAGTAATTATCTTATTTCTGTTATCTCCGGTTCCTGATCGTAAAGCTTCTCATCAGCTTTTTTCTGGTCGCTGAAGCGCTGCCTCCCTGACTGTCTCCAGCACAGCATCTGTCTGTCTCTGTTTTGCCCTCTCATGTGTGCTCCTTCCTTAGCCTGTTCCATAGCCTGCCTCCTGCTCCTGCAGCCAGCGGGGGCAAGGAGCAGCCCTTGGCTGCGGAGCCCTCTGCTCGCTGCGAATGGCCCGGGCACTCGGGGGCAGTCGCTGGCTGTAACGTGCCCCGATGGTGCCTCTGAGCAGCTGCTCTGTTCACAGATCTGCCTGGGTTTGCCAGCTCTGTCACGTACCCCGTTGCAGAGACTCCTTCAACATCTTAAAAGAGAAAAGAGTGAGCCGCCGGAGAGCTCAAAGGTGTCTCCCAAAGCAAGAAATGCTGAGAAATGCCTGCGTGTGGTTGCAATTTAAGATTTGTTTTCTAGGTGCCTTTTATCTGGTGGCTTATGGTGGGGGGGGAAATAAGAGGGCAGAAGGAAGGTCCTGCAGGCTGGAGAGAGAAGCCTGTTTCACGGCGCGCCCTCCGCGTGCGAGCAGACATGACGTGGGGACGGCTGCTGTGGCTGAGCAGGAATGCGGGCGCCGTGTCCATCGAACGCTGCAAGTTGAGGCACTTCCCCCTCACGCTCTTCGGGACGGCCGCCCCTGTTCGTCCTGCTCATGCTGCAGCCGGGAGGCAAAATTCCCATGGAGGCTTTTTCCAAATGCTCATTACCTGGAAGCTCCAGTAATTTTATAACTTATATTTAACAGCAGGGGCTCATCTGCCCTTGGCTGGCTGCCCGGGACCTGCCATGGGAGCTCCCAAACTAGTCACTTTTGTAGCCAACGTTCTCATTGCCTCCCACCTCCCCAAGCACTGAGCAAGCCCAGCCCTTTCCAAAACCACTCAAAAATGCTCTTGGATGCTCTTTTGAGCTGACCACACTCGGCTGTGCTTGAGTAATCCTCTCCCCTCCATGGCCCGAGGAAGCCTGGGATCCCAGGCTGTAAGCTGCACCTTTCCTGGGTAGGGGGAAGTGTGGAATATCAAAGCTGGATCTTGGCCATCGTGAAGAGCATGAGAGAGGGAGTGCCAGTCCCTGCATGAGCCCTCACGGTGGAGCGTGGTGATTCCTGCTATTGACCGCTCCTCTTGAGTACATCTGCCTGTTGCTTTTGCCTGGTTTTCTCTTAATTTCACCTGCCATATCATTGCTGTTTGCAGTCAGTGTACTCCAAGCCCTTTGCACATTCCGCACGCTCCAGGTTCTCATAACTTCACGGCAGATTCTCCGCACGGCTCCTAGTGCGCCCCTGTCACTCGTCCCTGAGCTGCTGCTCCCGCGGCTCGGGGACCTGCGATTCCCTCCTTCCCACAGGGCCAGTGCCGGCTGTGCCGATTCCCTCCTTCCCACGGGGCCGGTGCCGGCTGTGCCGGGAGGGCAGCGCGGAGCGGCAGGGAGGGCCCCTTCACCTCGGGCACCAGCGCGACACGGCAGCAGCGCTTGGCTTAGCTAGTTAGTTGCTCACCCCTTGCCTGGTTCACTGCTGAGCACGGAGCGTTCCCGCGGGATGGGAGCCCGTCCCTTGGGAGGCCGCGGGGACGGTGCCATGAGCCGGGGCCGGCGGTTCCGGGGAATGAGCTGGTCGGGCAGGGGACGGCGCGGGGCTCCGGTCGTGCAGCCGCTGCTGCTGTCAGGGCCGGGCCCTCTGCCAGGGCTCCCCTTGCAGCCGCTTGCCTCATGAGCGCCTGCCCAGCGCTTCCTAGGCTCCCGGCTGCAGCCCCGGCGGCCTGTGAAGGGAAGTGCGGGAGTGACTTGGGAAGCAGGGAGCTGAGGACCAGCTCTTGGAAGCAGCGCTGCCTGCCTCCTGTTTGAGGGGGATGCTGCTGAGCAGGTTCAGGAAACCCCCATTTGCTCTGCTTTTACCACGTCCTTCCTAAGAGACTTAGGGGCTCAGGTTTGAGCACAGCGTGAGCATTGGTAAGCCAGGATATCCTGCAGTGCTGCCAGGGATTTAGGAAGCTCACTTGCTGGAACACAGACAGCCTCCTGTAGTGCTGCCGCAGCGTCTGTCTTGGCAAGGCTCACCTCGCAGGGCAGCTCTCGGTGCGAGGGGCACGGCGAGGCTGCCGAGGACAAAGCTGCTCCTAGGTGCTCTCCACGGGAAGGTTTGCAGCGAGCTTTCCAGCAGAAGGGAGGTCTGGTGTCGGTGTGAAGCACCGTGTGTTCCTGCAGTCAGCCCGGGGAATGGAACGGAACTTGCAGAGCGTGCTCAGGGAGGAGCTGCTCTCATTTCTGCCTCCTTTTAAGCTGCTTTGGTTGTTTCCTTCCGAAATGCTTGTTCTTCTGACATAGGAAATCTGAACATAACAGCCAAAAAATGCTTTTAGAGGCAAAAAGCGGAATTTAACGCAGTGCAGGCTTCCCCTGCCGATCCTGGCTGCCTGGAGGATGAAGGCAGGACCTCTGCTTATCCTCAGGAACAGAAATGTGGCAGCTACTGGAGACAACGGTTGCTGTTTCTTGCTGTGCTGCTTTGTGTGATCCAGGGGATTTTTTTCCTTCCTTCTGGAGCGGAGATAACTTCCTATGGAGCAGCTGCCTGCGCTGCTCCTTGCTGAGCACCAGGGTTGTCCTCCGAGCTGGAGCTGGTTTGTGCTGCTGGTGGCTGCTCCTGATGAAGGGCCATAGGATGAGTGGCCGGGCGGTGCTGCCGTGGGGTGTTCAGATCTCATCTTCTCCGTCCTCCACAACGAGCTGGGGGTTGCTGCTGTTCCCCTGTTAAGAGGACTGCGTGCAGCACTTCTAGAGAAGTAAACGTACCTACAAAATACCGTTCATCTGGAAAAATGACACTAGGAATCCTTGTACTTCCCTGTTCAGTGCGTGCCGGAATTGGAACATAGGATTAATGTGCATGGCATTTTAACTGGCTCTCTCTCCTTGTGCCATTACCGCAGTTATTAAGTTTGCTAGAGCAAGAGTCTTTTATTTCCGCGACCAGAGCGGTGATTCCCGTTCCTTGCGTTTCAGGGACCAGCAGCACCAACACCGTCGGGGCTGCCGTGAACAGCCAAGCTCCCCAGTCCCAGCCTCCCGCTATCGCCTCTAGCCGCAAGGGCACGTTCACGGACGACCTGCACAAGCTGGTAGACAACTGGGCCCGAGATGCCATGAACCTCTCTGGCAAGAAAGTTGGCAAAGGGCACAGCAACTACGAGGTAAGGCCGACGGCGCCCGCGCGCCGCTGCTGCCCTCCTGCTGCTGTGCGCCAGGCTGCCACGTGCAGCCAGGGCAGAGTTTCTCTGTCACCTGGGATGCTGCTGGATGCTGGGATGAAAGGTGGTGGCTCTGTCCTTCGTGTGTGGGGTTTTGCCAGCTGCTGTGGCAAGGGAATGGGCTGTTCGGAGAGGAAGATGGGGCACGCTGTGTCTGCGTGGTCCATGTGGTGTGGGCCGAGGGGGTTGCCTGTGGTGGTCAAGCACAGCTGAATAACTTATTTTGGGCGTTGGGTTGTCTTTCAGGGCCCTGGAATGGCAAGAAAATTCTCGGCGCCAGGTCAACTGTGTATCTCTATGACATCCTCCCTGGGTGCTACGCCCATCTCTGCAGCATCAGCTACCTCTTTAGGTCCCTTCCCCAAGGCCATGTGCCCTCCGCAGCAGTACGGTTACCCCGCAGCGTCTTTCCCAGCCCCGTGGAGCGGGACGGGGGGCCCAGCACAGCAGCCCCTGGGCCAGTTCCAGCCCGTAGGTGCCGCCTCTTTGCAGAGCTTCAACATCGGCAACTTGCAGAAGTCGATCAGCAACCCCCCCGGCTCCAACCTGCGGACCACTTAGCCACGCTCGGAGACCCTGCTGGCTACACCCTGGGGCAGGACACGGGGAGGGAGACGGGGCCCGCTGTCAACGACTAGTGCTGCAGTGAACTGGGAGCTTGCCAGACTGGGAATGAATTTCTCTTTTGCCACCGTTGCTGTCAGCTCTCTGTCAAGGGAGCTTCCCCACACACTTGCCAGGGGGAGGAGGATGATGAGGCATCCCTGTGATGGGACAGTGCTTTGGGCCGAGCGGTCCCGCTCTCGTGCGCGAGGGGAGCTGTGAAGATGAGTCATGGGGGCGGTTAACGCAGCCTCGCTGTAAAATTCCTCTGGGGGCCGAGGCTGAATCCACCTGTGTTGAGATGGGAGAGGTGAATCCTAGCACGAGGCTTTAGCATGCTCCCCATCTCTCCCCGAAGAACCAAGCCCAGGAGAAAAGCTGTCCAAATCCCCCTCCTCTCCCTCTCCCCAAACAATCGTATCTGGCTCCAGAGTGATGGGGCACACGAATGGACTTGCAGTGCAGCCCGTGCTTGATAGGTCATTACTGCTTTAAGTAAGATATTAACAGCTTTGACTGCAGCATTAGAGCAATTTAAATTGTTTAAAAAATTTTAAAAGTTCCCTGCGGACATGTACTTACCATCAGTTTTGATGTGGAAACACTGTGATATATAAATGTTGTTGGACAACAGTAGTTTAAAAATGAGTGGAATATAGAGGGTTAAAAAAGTTAAAAAGAAAAAAATGGAAAAAAAGCTAGCTATATCCTTATACTTATTGGAGACACTTTAACTTTTTCCTTTGTATTTTCATTGTATTAGATAAATAAATGTGAATGTAAAATTGTATAAATTAACGTACTTGAATACTTGTCTGTTCTCCCAGTATGCTTGCTGGATATTTTAGTGCCTTGGACTTCTCTTGCTTCTGCAGCTAGCAGCATCTTCCCGGCGAGAGCCCCAGGCGGAGAGAGGGCAGGTCGAGAGCAGGAGGGCCGCGGCGCCCGGGAGCGAGCGAGCGCGCGGCGCGGCGCCCCGCGTCCCTGCGGAGCAGGGGTCCTGCAGGAGGTGCGTGCAGGGGGAAGTCACGGAGGCGGCGGGAGGGTGGGCCGGAGTGCGGCGGCGGGTGAGCGGGCGCGCGGGTCTCCAGGGCCCCCGGGACGGGGGGGCGCTCCTGAAGGGTCTCGCCTGAAGGGTGAAGAGCGCCGGAGCTCCCGGAGAGGCCTCGGGAGTGCGCGCCTCGCGGGGAGGCTTTGACTCCACCTGGGCCGCGGTGAAAATGTTGGGTCAGGATGTGGTTTGAGGGCGAGGTGTCATTGCTCGTTGGTGTGGGCTTGTCTGCTGGGATCACTTCTCTTTGGTTTGGTTTTGTTTTTCTTTCTCTTAATTCGTTAAAGCCAGGACTAGGCTGTCCTGGCGCAACGTCCATTGCCGGCAATGGATGCACTTGAAACAGCCGGCATCGAGAAGTTTCCTCTGTCTCATTTGGAGGATTTATCATTTTGTTCACTTAAAAAGAATTTCAAACTGGTACCAGGACTGTAAGCAACTGTCACCTCTTAGCAACTGTACTGTACCTTCTGCTTTGTTCAGTTTTCCCTTTTCCTATTTAAGAATACTGGTTCCCTCTTCAAAGTCAAAAATAATGCCGACCAGTATTTCCGTCGTGCTGCGAAAAGCTGCGGAGGGTCCGGGTGCTGCTTCCCGGGGCTTGGCGGGAGCTCGGGCGCGGGGGCTGGAGGCCAGAGGGGTGGATGCGCTGCCCGGGAGCACCGCGAAGGGTGGGAGCTGCTGCGTCCCATCCCGGCGCTCGCGCTGCGTCGGGACCGGTGTCCGGGTCGCTCCTCTCTTTGCTTCGCAGCGGCGCTGGTGGCCGGGCAGGCGGCGGGCGCGAGGCGGAGCCGGCTCTTGAGGTGCAGGACGAAGGGGCCGGGGCGCTCCCGCCTCGTGCAGAACCGGAGCGCGTTGGTCGGGGCGGACGCGGATGCGGACGCGGATGCGGGAGGAGCTGCGGGGCTCCCCCAAGGCAGGCTCCGAGGCAAGGAGCAGCCCCGAGGCGGGAATGCGCCGCGGGCAGGGTTTCCTGGCGGGGAACTAACCGGCTCAGTGCAGCACGTGGTTATTTAATTTTGATCTAGCAGGTTTGAAGTCGTTTTTCACTTAATGTTATGCAAGAACTGGTTTTATTTACCATTGATTTTTTTTTCTCTCTCTTCCCTCCTGTGGATGAATAACTGAAGTCTAGAGGAATAAACTAATGCTACTGAACTGTTAAATTATTTTGTTTAATATTACACTTTGAGTATCTTTTTTCCACATAAAATCTGTTTCTGAATTACAAGCGTTTTCTTTACATTATTTAACAATGTACACTGTAAAAAATAAAAAATAAAAAAAAATAAAATGAATTCAAACTTTGGGCTTCCCTGGCCGTAGTTAGTTGTATGTTTTGCACTAAAACCAGGCATTGCGCTGCTTGTACGACTGCGCTTTGTGCTGCCATTTGTTACCTTTGTAGAATATTTAATGAAATCATTCAAATAAACCAAACCTGCTTTTGTTGAGCTGTGGGTTTTCTTGTTGAGCAGCAGGTTCCAGCCTCTCCTTCCTGTTCATGGAGTAGCCTTAACTGCCTGTTACCCCCTTGATCAGAGGAAAGCACAAGAAACCCATTTTAATGAAACCCTTAACTTCTCAAAAGCAGTTGGCAGGAGTGAGTCTTGGACCTTTGGACACTCTGAAGCAGAGTATCCAAGAGGAAAGGATGCTCTGAAGCAAGAAACTGTGAAGGACTATCCATAGAAGGAATTTCCTTTATGAAAGGATGAACCTAAATGTGTGAGAGACAGCAGTGCCAGGTAACTTGGGATGTTGTTGTATGGGTGCTAGTGTGGCTGGTGCTTGCCAAGTTACCAAAGAGCAGTGAAATGCGCTTAAATGTGATGGTCAGAAAGTGGGCAGGTGTCCTGCGTTGGAGCAGAGCCCTGTGTCACCTTGCAGGAGGTCTCTGCTCCCTTTTGGCAACCAAGGGGGTGCTGCAAGGGCCTGGGAAAGCCTCCCTCCCACCCCCTGCCCACAGTCCGACTTCTCCTCCGCTGCTGTTACTCCTTCTCTCTGGAGAGAGGGAGAGAAAAGGGGGTCCCCAGGGCTGCCGGGCAGGAGAAACTCCTCTGCATCTAATGGATCTAATCTTAGATCTATTGGACCTAATACTAATTCCAAGCCCAAACATGAGGTGCACCTACCGTCCTGGTCGGTGAATAGGAAGAGTCAAACTACGTTACAGGGCCAGTCTCAAACAGCTGTGCAGTCGCAAGAACTACTCGCTATTTCTAAACACTAATTGCTGCTGCATTTCTTTCCATTTTAAGAACAGCTTCTGTTATGAGTCATGCTGCTGAAGTCCTTAAAGGGGGGGAAAAAAAGAAAGTGCTGCTTTTTTTCCTTTTTTTCATTTAAAAAAGGGACATGCCCTGAAGGGTATTTCAGTGAGGTCTTTCAGAGGAAGCTCAGCCACATTCGCAGTGTTTCTGGAGAGACCTGTTGTTTTGAGCACATGAGACTTGTAATGTTTCTCTTGCAAGAGTTTGGCAGTGCTGCATTGGGTCTGTGCTGTCTGCACATTCCCTTCCTAACAGGCATCTTGCTTCATCTGTCACTCTGTAACTTAAAGATGTGAAAGGTGGTTTTTTTTTTTCCTTTTTTTCTTCCCCATAGCTGGTCTGAATTTGTCACTGAGAGAGAAATGAGTTTGGTGAAATGTGAATTTCACCACTTATTTTCTAGGTGGCTTCTGACCATGTGATCTGTTACATATAAATATAACTTGTCCTGCCTTTACATAGTAAATATAATCCTTGCTTTTTTTTTTTTTTTTTTTTTTTTTTGTCCTATTTGGAAGTAGAGGAATAGTAGGAAATCTTTGAAAAACACCTGGTGAAGAGGTGAAAGGAAAATGCAAAGTCTTTAGGAAAGCAGGAGAGGAACAGAAGTATATTCTTAACACCTCCAGCATATTGACTTTAGATTGCTTGAAGAAGCTTGACCAGGTAGACCAGAGATGTAAAAGCACCAGACCAAGTTCCTGTTTCAAGTCTGACGCTAACCTCAGGGTTGGAAGAATCAGCGTTTGTCTAAATAACTCTTCAGGGTTCAGCTCCACGTGCACCCAGTTCAGCTCCAGTTGCACCCAGTCTCCCATCCTCACAAGAAGGGAGAGGGAAGACCAGACCTATCAGGATCTGGGATAGTTCTCAAAAAATACCTATTTTTTTTTTCACCTTCCCTTCCACTCTCTTACTAAAGGGGCAGCAGTTGCTTTGTTAAAAACTCCCTTTGAACCTTTTTCCTACTTGCTGCCTGTGTTGGAAGAAAGGCAGGGAGAGCCGTTACCTTCCTCATTGTACCTGCTCCAAAGGTGTTCATTTCTTGGAGCCTGTTAACTGGGAACTGAGGTGCAATGGTTTGAACAGCACTGAGTCATGAAGAGCTTCAACTGGGATTTGTTTTCCAAGTCTTGTGTTTATTTTAATATTAAAAAGGACCAAAGCTTCTCTAAAACCTCCAAGGAAGAACCCTGCGGCTCCCATGCCCTTGCTGTGGGGCCCATGGGGCGCAGCCTCTGTGCGCCCCACGGTGCCTCGATCTGCCCTCTCCCCGCCTTGCTGAGGAAAAGTCTCTCCTTTGCTGAGGAGAAGCGGTCTCCTCTCTGCTGGAAGGCAACGCTGAGGAAGAAAGAGGAGCGACCTGCACCTCGTGCCGAGGATGGACCCTGCTGTCGTTTCAGGCAAGTTGATTGTAACTTCGTGTGCAACACGGCCACCAAGCTAGAGCTGTAGAAGCACTGACAATGGCTCATTTATAGAAAACGGAATTTGAAATATTTTAATGACCTCCAAGTCCATTAAGGTCTTTGTAGTAGGCTGTATAATGCTCTTCTGTGTTGCATCATCATCATATACAGGAAAATCCATTAATGTGCTATTTCCCCGCATAATTTGAGCGGCCAACCACAGTCCCCTGGTACAGTTCAGAGTGTAGGCAGCGACACCACCAGATGTCTTAGGTAGGTTCCAGTCGCCGTTTCTTCAGGCTTTGACTTCTGCGGGGGCTGCACGCTGCTAAACAGGGAGACAGAAATGGAAAGTTCTTAAAGCTGCTCTCTGCTGCAAAAAGTGCTCTTCAACTTGATTTGTTTTTTTCCTCTAGCTCCCTCTTTGAAAGTAGTGTTAGATGGAGAAGAGATAGTTCTTCTGCCACAGCTCTCTGCAGACAAGGTCCCCATTCCAGTTTGCTAATGTAACGGCGATTCCCTCAACACCAAGTGCCACCGTTAAGACAAAACTCACGGCCCTGGCTCCCCTATTTTCTGCAGCACGTACCTGCATCGGGCCAGCTGGCACCGTGGCTGTGGCTGGCAGGGCGAGCAGAGGACTGCAGCTGGGCGAGCCTGGCGGGAGGCTGGTGCCCACTGGTTCTCTGGGGCGTCCTGCTGCGTGTCGTCATGTGGTGGGGCCCCAGGGGCGTTGCAGGTGCCTGGAGGCCAGCTGAGTGGCCGGCCACTTTGTGGGCCGCTGTCTTCAGGTCGGCGCTCTCCAAGGAAATATCCCAAAGCTCAGGGTCGTCTAGAGCGAAGGGATAATCAAATTAAACGTGAGACTATGTAGCATGATGTTGATACGAGCTAACCTCAAGCAGTTTATATACTCTGGGGTCATTAAAATGTTTCAAAGGCCTTTTTCTATAAACGCTCTTCTGATAATGGTGGCCAGTCTAAAAGTTAAACTGTAGACATCATCTGTGCCAGTGCACAATTGGAAAATTACGCAAGAAAAAACAGTATTGCCCTAGATCATGAGAACTGGGGCAGATGGGCTGGCATTCCCCCTTGTGCCCTGGGGCACAAAGGGCACAAAGCCATGTCTCAGAGTTCCACGCTGCAAGTGTGACCCAGATAGCTATAGCTCCTTTAAAGACAGAACCCTCCCCTTAAATGTTACTCCAGGAAAAAAGGTTCTCCAAATAGGTGTAACAACTCCATAGTAAAGAAGGTAGCATGACAGCCTTTCTAGTGCTGGAAATCTGCTCCTCTCCTACATTGTAATATTTTTCTGTCACTTAAGTAGCGTTAGTATTGCTGGGCTAACAATATTCATGCCTCTATTATTCCAATCTCTTGCTAAATGTTGCCTTCAGACTCTAAAGAGCAGATTTCAATGCTAATGGACTTAGCATTTTGTTAGCGTTCATCAGGTTTTGGCTGACCTGCAAAGAATTCTTCCTCTATTGCTAGCTCCTGTGGTGTCGTTGTTGGAGTGCTGTGCTTCACAGGAGGATCGGCTGTTGCTGGACAAAGATAACACAAGATTTTAATGTTGGAAAGACAGAAATGCCCTTTTCCCATAAGCAGCAACTGCCAGTATGTACCCTCTTCTCCCAAAGCTCATTCTCATCCCTTGGCCACAGTACATGGAGTGGCAAGGTGGTAAGAGCAATTGCACTAATTTAAACTAGTTTTGGCCTGTTTATACCCCAGTCCCTCAGTTCCTGCTTACAAGACAGTTGTCCACATACCCCATGAGTAAAAAGCAACCTATTAGTAGCTAATACTGTGGCTAGTGGCTGCAGTTGCCTTGGTGCAGAGCTGCAACCTCAGCTGGGCTACCTGGTGCTCTAGGGTGGCTGGAAAGTTACAGTTTAATGATGCTTCTTTTGAACCCATGTTTTTTCCACAAAAAGGTCCAGCTCTTGGACTGAGGATAATACGTTCCTGCCAGTATCTATCATTACCACGGTTAATTTTTCATGCCAAGCTTACCCTGTTTGCTGTCTGGAGCTATGAGAACCTGCTGCTTTTTCTCCATCTGCTCCCGGAACTGCTGCTGCAGCCGCTTTTGCCGCAGTTTCCGCTGGTAAGTGGCATCACACTCAGCAGCTGAGGAGCCCGGGGTCCTGCACCTCCCCAAATGAGCACCAAGGTGAATAGGAGTTCAGCAGTTACCACTTACAGGGAAGAAATGCATGAAGAGGAGCAAGGAAAATCTAATACAGCAGTGTTTGGTAGCCAATGGGATCCTGGCTGCATCAGGAGGAGTGTTGCCAGCAGGTCAAGGGAGGTGATTCTGCCCCTCTACTCAGCT
>JAVCKT010016218.1:0-13493 GCA_032273925.1 Rhynchotus rufescens
CTGTAATGTATCAGAGTCTTGTAAAGACCAATAATTTATAAAATGTGACCAAGTTCACTGTTAATCTTTCTAGTCTCATAGTCTGATTTAAAAATATATATAAAATAGATAATGCATGAATTTGAATGAAGCATCCTTAGTGGCTGAAGAAGGTTTGTTCATATCTTATGGTAACTAATGTCTGAATTTATTTTTATTAAAAATAGATTACTCTTATTTGCTAAATTAGTCTTTGATTTTGAAGAGTTGATAGAGGAATGATCAGAAAAGTTAGTAATCATACTCTATAAGGCTAGATTATGTAAAAGCACTGCAGGGGATAAAGAAAAGTGTGTCTCTCCAACAAAATACTAAAGCACTTCTATCATTGCAGCTCATTTATTACAGTTAATACTTCTTTGGCATTTTTAAGGTGCTTGTTAAAACAAGGGATAGCTTTGGACTATTGACAAAAATAAGAATGTTTTAGGTCTCGAGTGCTATTGGATAGCAGGAAGAAACATTGTCTTAACAATTCAGAGGCCTTTCCCAACAAGCTAGCCCCCTCAGTTTAAATATATCTATTGCATCCTTCTATTGCAGGAAAGTACTATCATGTTGAACACAAAAGCAATGCATTTTGTATGAAAATCTAAAATTTATGAATTTTATGAAAATTTTGAAAAATTTATAAAATTCTGGAAAATATATGAAAATGTATGATCTTTTTTTCTTTTTCCTGCCCTCAGACTTCCTGGCTCTGTTGCAAACAGTACTCTCCTTGTTGCACTTGCTTGGCAGTGACTTGGACATCAGCACCCAGGCAAAGGCACTTGCTTTAGTGTTAGAATATGTGCACATAGGTCGTTTTCGAATCGCTGCCTAGTATGTTTTTAGCAGTGCATTTATAGAAGCCGGCATCCCTTTGGGCTGACTGCTGGATGACTAATGACCCCTGGGGGTGGAGGAATTTGTTTCCGTAGAGGCGAGACTGAGCTCCTGTGGTCAGGTGGGACTTGTCTGGAAGCTCCCACGTTATTTCTGCCTTAGGAATCCCGATGGCCATGCAGTTCAGTTTCACCGAATTTCCAGGGCGGGCGTAGATGACGGGCGCGGGCTCGCTGGTGATGCGGGGAGGATAGGCTATCACTATGACGGGCACGTTCATCACGGAGGTGCCATACTCCGTGGACACCTTGCACAGGTACGAGCCTCTGTCGAACACAGAAGCCTCACGCACTGTCAGCGAGCCGTTCTCCAGCAGGGAGAAGCGACCCACGGCCTGCGGAGCATCCAGGACCATCCCATTGGGCAGGGTCCAGGAGATGTGTGCCCGCAGGTTCGGCTGGGTGATGCAGTGGAGCTGCAGAGTTTCCCCATTAATGATGCTCACCAGGTTGTTGTACTGGTTGCTGATTTCTGGCCTGAGCCCCACCTTTAGGAAAACAACCCTTTCCATGTAACCTCCGGGGTTCCTGGCCGTGCAGCGGTAAGTCCCTGCGTCCCCGGCGGAAAGACCACTGATGTGCAGGATCCCATCCCTCTTGTGGTAAAACCTGTGCAGGTGGCTGCCGCTGGGGATCTCGGTGCCGTTGGGGATGATCCAGCTTGTGCTGGGCTCGGGGTTCCCCTGGACAGAGCAGTTCAGATTGATGCTGTGCCCGGCGATAGCAGTGATCCTTTCAGTGACAGGGTCTCTGAAGGAAGGTTTCTCCATGTGGTCTGCAATGACGAGCTGCACAACGAGCCTCGCTTCCCCGCCTTCATTCCGCCCAATGCAGATGAGCTGCACTGCATCCGTCTGCCTCACCCCTTTGATGTCCAAGGTGCCATTACGATGCACGGTGATCCTGTTCCCATAGTAGGGAGCAGGCAGGATCACCCCCTCTGGAAAAGACCACAAGACCCGTGGAGCTGGGATACCTTCAGCTTTACAATCAATGAGTTTCTGGCTGTCTCTCATGGCAGTCTCCCTCACGTAAGTTATTGCATTGGGATGCCCGTTGATTCGGGGAGGCCGAACGTTAACTTGGATCCAGACTATTTTCCGATCTTCTCCAGCACTGTTCCGCACAACGCAAGTGTAGTTGCCGCTGTCGGATCTTTGAGCCTTCTGGATGAGGAGGGTGCCATCCCTGTACACCTGGTATTTGTCAGATAGGGCAGGAATGGGCCTGTTGGTGGGGGAGAGCCAAGTCACTTTGGGAGTGGGCTCCCCTTTGGCTTCACACGCCACGGTGACGACGTCGCCGTAGGGCACGTTGATGACGACGTATGTTTTGTTCTTGATGGCTGCTGGCTCAGCCACCACCTTGACGCGCACTTTCATCTCGTCCTTACCGATCTGGTTCTCCGCGTAGCAGGTGTAGTCCCCTTCCTCTCGCAGGCCAACATCATTGAAATACAGGGTCCCGTTGTCGAAGACGACGTAGCGCTTGGCCCGGCTGCCGCTGTCGTCCGACTGCATGAAGGTGTTAATCATGCTGCCATCGGGCAGACCCCAGGAGATCTCTGGATTCGGCAGACCTGTGGCTACGCAGTCAACTTTCAGGTCCCCTCCGTACTTGACCTTATGGTTTTTCTCGTTTTTATGCTCTATTTTGGCTGGTTTCATCATCACGTTCACTTTGAGGACCACATAGTCATCCCCAATTTTATTGCGGGCCACACACAAGTAGTCTCCCGCGTCTTTATCTGTGACTGAATGGACAACCAAAGTCCCATTGCTGAACACCTTGACTCGAGTCTCCAAGCTGCTGTGAGGAAACAGAACAGGACATGAACTGCAAAATCAGGTTTTAGGAATTAATTATTCAGTGTAAACTGAAAAAAAAACCACAACCACCCCACTGTATGAACAAAAACTAACCATTAGCTACAGCTAGATAATTAAATGATCAGAAATGTCCAAGCTATTCCCCATCCAAAGCAAATGAAAAATAATTCTGCTCGTGTGCCACCAAGCAATGTGCAGCCCTCTTCCAAGACTTAAATGAGTTATTTTTGACCCTTCTGATTTACATCGTATGTACAGATTTCCAGACCTTCATCTCTACCATTCTGTAGTAACATTCAAATATGGGATCTCTGAATGACATACTGTACACAAACCTATACAGATTATAATTTCAGAGAGATCTATCTTAATTCAAGGCCCTTAATTAAAGCAAGGACTAGCTATTTTCTGTAACCTCAAGTACTGCATTTTATATATTCAGGACAAACTCAAAGAAGCAAAACATTTTGACCCAATAATAAACAGTATTAGTAAACATTATCACAGTTATTTCAAATCTTTAGTTCTGAAATCTGGAAGAAAAGATTTTTTCAGAATGAAAAAAAGCTACTGTTCCTTTCCATTTTACTATGGCACAAGGTGACCAAAATTCACTTCACTCAGAAACCCCACAGGTTTTTTCTCCAAAGTAAAGAACTGTTGTATTTGAAGAACAATTCATATAAAGATCAAGAGAGAAAATGACAAACTTATTTTGTTGTTATCAGTGAAGTACAAAATGAATTCTGGATTCTGTGATATCTACAGGCTACCTAATTATATTTTCTATCAGTATGTTTGTGTTCAGCTACTGAGAAAGCTGTTTTTAAGTGAGCACTGTAATGTGAATATATTCCTTATCTAAAAGTGCTCCAAGAGTGACAAATAAATAATTTATAGAGCAGCAATTGAGTTTCAGCACAGACTCTTAGGACAGCTGTTGCTATTCTTCAGAATAGCAATTTTGCTTTATTTCATGAACACAAGAGATGATTTTTTCAAGCATCCATATGCAATATGACTTATTACAAGATAGCATTTATTTATTTAACAGTATTAAAATGACTGTGCTACTTTATAAAAAATGATTTATTTTTCCGCTGGGATAGCGTACAGTAACTTTTACAATGGAGATCAACGATCCTGTTTCTCTTGGGGAGAAACAGGTTCCTATGCCATTCTTAATTATGAAATCAGGTGTTATTGAAGCAAGTAGCACAAATGGTGTCTATTTTGTCACTGGACTTGCTACTGTAGTTACCGACTCTGCAAAAAAAACCATACAGTGACAACTTATCCTTTAAATGTGAAGATGCCTTTCCAAAAGTAGTAATGTTTTCAGGCAAATGATGTTATGATTTGGAATCTTTTGGTATCATTTTAAATTCTTCCTTTAAGGACTGAGGGACCCACTGAAGTTAAGAATGAAACTTGTACAGATACGAACGACCTTTTCTCTACACCCATTGAAGCTACAACTGAGGTGTAATACCTCGGATGACCGTAATTTACCTGTGCAGGGAATCGATCATCCTCTTGGATGGCAGCCTCCATAATATCCGAGGCCAGGGGTCGCCAGAAGCGCTGCAGTCGAGACGCAGGACGCTGCCGTACGTTACGTCGGTCCTCAGAGGGGAACTCCCGGTGATCTTGGCGTTGGACGCCTGCTTCCTCACGTGGAGCTGCACCGCTCTCCTGGCGGCTCCCACCATGTTCGCCGCGACACACTCGTAGCTCCCGCTGTCCTTGGGAGAGACGCTGCGAATGTAGAGAGTCCCGTTGGGGAAAACAAATAAATTCCCATTGACAAACTGGGACGGTCGGATCTGCGTGCCGTCGAAGAGCACCCAACGGATGCTGGGAAAAGGCGCCGCTTTGGCAGTGCAGTGGATGTTGACACTGCTACCATGGGGCAAGGAAATGTTCTCCTGCTTGTCCTGCTGGATGATGGGGGGCAAGGCTGCGATGTGGAGCCTCACTGCGACGCTGTCAGCCCCCGCGGCGTTGCTAGCTACGCATTTGTACACTCCGCGGTCTGAAAAGGACGCCTGCTTGATAGACAGGGTTCGATTTTCATGGAGCATCACCCTGCTTTCAGTGGTGGTAGTTCTCTGCAAAATCCTCCTGTCTGGGAAAATCCATGAAATATGTGGGCTTGGAATCCCACTAGCCTGACACTCCATTGCTACAGTCTCTCCAAAATAGACTGTGACATCTCGATAGCGGGGAAGTAGAATTTTAGGCTGGTGGGCTACGACTGAAAGGACAACAATCATTTTGTCTAGGCCATGCAGGTTCTGAACAGTGCACAAATACTGCCCGCGATCTTGGAGCTGAGCATTTCGGATAACCAAGGTGCCATTTTTCAAGACTTCAAACCTTTGCAATCTTGTATGGGCTGTCATTAGGGCACCTGGGAAAGGTGAGAGGGAAAAAAAAGAAACAATGTCAAAAGTTTTGCTTTTAAGATATACACCACTGCTTTGAAAAAGACTGATGGAAGATTTATTAGAACAAAACTACCTAATACTAACTACTACTTCAGATGAGTCATACTATACCTTCAGTTACCGCACACCATTCAGATTAGTCTTTATTTCTACTGCAAAATTATACTAACTTGCAAATCTGCACAGTGTGGGAATGTTTCAAAGCTTTATTCTTTGTGATTCTCATTAAAACTTCACATAATTTCACTTTACCTTTTGCTGAAGGAGATAGACATAAAAATTGATACACAAAAAATAGATGCATTAAATACTAGTGGTTTTCTTTTACTATAAGAAATACAACTTTATCTATAATTATTAGCCACTAATAGATTAAACAGACAAAAAGTATTTTAAATTAACAGGGTTACTCAGTGTTCTGGACTACTCCTGCAAAAGTAGTGCATTTCTATGTGATAATCCAAGTATTTGTATCCTTAAAATTGCATGGAAAAACACATTTGTAAGTGTCTTACCTGTAGAGACTTTTGTCCAAGTAAGAAAAGGTTTGGGTTCCCCTACTGCTTCACAAGGGATAAAAGCATCTGTTTCAGCAAGGATGGTTATGCCGTGAGAACCTTTTGTGATAATTTTAGGTTTCTCTCCCAGCATTTTGAAATTCGTGGGGGGTTGAATTATGGTGGAATTGTGTGACATTCCGCCTCTCACATAAGGCACAAAAGGAGCTTTCTGATGGCGATCATGGATACTTTTAAACGGCTGAACTGTAGTGGGTATAGGCTGCCTGGTGTGCTGAGGGAGAAAGGCTGAGGTGGCAGTCTTCAACGCCGGCAGCAGCGGTGATGCGGTGGTTGTGGTGTGCGGCAAAGGAGGCACTGCAAAAGCTGTAGCTTTCTGCACTGTAATCGTGGTAGGTGAGACCTCATCAATTTTCTTCTCATTCACATCCTCTGGGATTTGTTGACTGGGCACCAGCGGTTTAGGATGCACTCCTAAGTGAGGGAATATCCTTGTTCGATTAAGAGGGAACACCGTTCTGGAATTGGGATGGTAGGGGATCCCTTGACTTGGTTGTCTCCCCACTGTACCTCTGTTTTCTGGGAGGTAGTTACTGCCAAAAAATCTTGTATTAATATTGTATCTGTTCTGACCTTGATTACCAAATTTACTTGGAGTGGGTGGATTTGTCCTGTAAAATGGAGTGGCTGGTGCTGTGGTTGTCACGTCTATTTGAGGTGCAGTGTGTTTTTTGTCCTGGGTAGTATGTGCAGCATATGCTGTTATCTCTGGTTTGTTTGTGTAGTGAAGTGGCTGGTGTGTTAGAAAATAACGGAACGAGCCTTGAGTTATAATATACGGAGGCTTCGCTGTGCCTCTTGCTGGAACATGCCTTGGAGGCACCACAGGCAGTCTTAGGCTTGGTATCATTCCAGCTGGTGAATGGGGAAGGTTCAGATTTAGCAATAAACTGTTGTTTGACCTGCTACTATGCGTCTCTTGGAATGGCTCCTCTTTAGACTGCACACTAATCCTGTTTTGATTAGAGGATGGAGTAAGGTATGCATTCTGTTTGGAGCTCACCATCATTCTGCCACTGTCTCTGTCGACTTGTTTTGTCTCTAGAAACCTTACTTGATTGAAAGCATTACTATCCTTGGTGTTATAATAAACAGATGGATGTGAAGTGCTTGAAATGGATGGGGAAAGAGTAGCAAGTTTTGTAAATGGGTCCAAGGCAGTGGGTGTAGTTGGAGGCTTTTCAGTTGTCTGCACAATGAGATCATCATGAAATACATGTGATACAGATTCTGTTTTATCCAGGGAAGATGTTTTTGTCTCAGTCTGAGAAGGAATAGCAACAATTTTACTCGTTTCTCTAAGTGGAAAAGTTTGCTTTTCAGTTGTGCTGAAGGAGGACAAAGTCAGAATTTCTTGTTGCTGAGGTGGCGCAGTCACTGCAGGTGGTTTTAAAGGTACTATAGGATTCTGCGCCTCTTCTAAAACTGAAGGGTCCTCAAGAACTTCTGTTGTCCCAACTGGAATACTTAAGTCTGCTACTGTGGGATATATCAGCTTGAAAGCTCTAGTTGTGATGTCATTAGCCACAACTTCCGAGTCAAAAAGAGTAGATTCATCTTGAGATTCTGGATAACTAGGTTTCACAGATACTTCTAAGGTGCTCATAGGCTCTGGAGAAGCTGTTGTCCTTGACTGTCCTTGTTCTGTCTTACTATCTGTAACCTCAAAATCTACTTTAGTGCCTTTTCCTTTAGACATATGGTCTAATGAGTGGTATGTTGGTATGTTATTTTGCTCAGGTTTCTGGGCCTCATATGACTTGGTTGTAGGAACTGTGTTATGTTCAACAGAGGATGATAAGGTTGTGGCAAGGGCAGGGACTGGAAGTGCCAAGGTTTCTGAAGCAGTAGGAGCTATCATAGGCTTTGTTTCAGGTGGAGAAACAGTAGCCCTGAAAAGAGAAGTTGTGACCCCCTGTCTGATTTTAGTCACTTTCTCAAAGACAACTGGGTCAGTAACTCCTGAAGGGCTAACTTCCAAGTGCTCCTTTTCTTTAGTATGCATTTGGTCATCAGTTATACGATCACCATCAAGAGGTGCCGAGACACTTTTGGTAATAGCTTCAACACTGGATGTTCTTGGGATGACAGGCATTGCCTCTGTGGTTAAAACAGGACGAGGTCTTTGTCTTTGCCGGATTCTGTTTGGTCTCAGTCTCCTTCTCCCATAAGGCCTTTTTCTAGCATGTGGAGTAACAAGTAAGTTAGAAGATGCAGTTGTTCTATACGGAGCTGTTGTTGTGGCCACAGTGGTCAACTTGCCGCTGGAAGCAGCAATTGGTATCCCATCTGCTGTTGTATGAGGAACGTGAGTGCTTGTCAAAGTGAATGTAGGATCTGTTTTTGGAGCAGGTAGGTTTTTATGTTCTGCTCCTGTCTCTTTATCTTTCCTGCTCTGGACACTGTGGGATGTGACCGCATAATAATTTTTATCTAACTCTGCAGTTTTAATCTGACCTGTGGATACTTCTGTGTACTGGTGTATCATGTCACTGCTCTTTTCTGTAACAAATGGAGAAACAGATGAAGAAGACATACTAGCGGCTCTGATATCTGTTGAGATTATCCTGTCCAACTTGGAAGGTGCGAAAATTATGCTGTCTACACCCATGGGGTTCACTTCATCTGTCTTCACATCTGTCTCCAAGATGCTTTGCTGACCTAGAACCTGAGATTCAGCTAGGACAGTAGCATCAAGTGGTAGCTCAGCAAAAGCAGAATTTTCCTCTGATGCATAAGGTACAGTGGTAGCTCCATTTTCTTCTGAGGGCAAACTGCTCTGGATGTTAGGGAAGTTAGTTACTAATTGTTTAATTGGAGGTTCTTCAGTGAGAGCATGGTTATCTTCTTTGACTACAACTGAATAATCAGTCTTGATGTCGAGTTGCTGTTGACTTTGGAGTTGCACAGATACAGATTCAGAAGAATATGGATCTGCTACAGGGGTTTCTGCAGTGTATTTACTTGCTGGTGTTTCTAAAGCGCTATGGTCAGAGGAGGGTTCTTTTTCTGAGTTTGTTAATAGGGATTGGGCTGAAAATGTTCTAGTGCTGTGGGCAACAGTGACTGAGAGCGGCTCCTCTTCACCCAGGGGCGATGCGTCGGCAGAAGAATCCACCACATCAGCGTCTGCCCCTGCAGCGGGAGGAGGGATTGCGGCCGGGCGAGGGACTGGGGTTGTTTTCTGCATGGCTGATGGCAGTGCGGTCGTTAAAGAAATGGCTGTTGCTGTTGTTCTAGGAAGATTTTTCCCACGGACCTTTGCCAAAATGTCAGCCCAATGCTGGGGATTAATCTGTTTGTTTGCCATATTAATTCTCCTTCGAGATTCAAATACTCTTCGGCCTTCTGCAATGTTGCTCTCCTGGATTCTATCAGTTCCTTTCCAGATCTTCATTTTCCTTCTGCCCTTCCTCCCCTTTTTACCTTGAGTCTCTGACACCTTGTCACTTCTTTGTTTAAAGGGTATTTCCCAGTCTTTCAGATGGTGCTTTTTTTGTGTGGTATCATCCACCCCTCCTACTCCTGATCCCTCTCCATCCTCTATTACCCGTATTCTTGGTTTTGATGAACTTTTTGAACTCGGGCGCTTTTTTAGTTTTATCCTCCTAAATGACCTGTCAGACACCATTTTGTTTACCATAACCCTTACAGCAAACTGATCTGATCCGTGCAGATTGACAGCCACACATCTGTAATAGCCACTATCACTGACATGGCTTTTTGTAATAAGCAAAGTACCATTGTTCAACATATATCCTTTTGATGAGTTTGATAAATCATTAAGCACACGACTGTTTGGAAGAATCCAGCTCAGCTGTGCCTCAGGAATGGCAACTGCATTGCAAGGCAAAACTATTGGATCTCCAACATTTTTTTCAACTCTCACTACATCTGTATCAGCTGGCTGAATAGATGGTGATTGCACTAACAGTCTGTAAGCCATGATGTCCACATCATCTCTCACTTGGGCAATGCAGTAGTACAGACCAGCATCAGTGTAACTCACTCCTTTGACTATTAGCTGGCCACTACTGAGAATGGAAAACCTACTGTCTTTCTGATTAAATGGTGCCTGCAACTTATTGCCATCTGGAAAGAGCCACTGAATGAAGGGGCTTTCAGATGCTTTCACATTGCAGCTCAGCTGACACTCTGACCCTTCCACCACACTCTGCGCCACCCTTGTGCTAGCGTTTTGCTCTATCATTACCCAGCTTCTCTGCTGCCTAATGTCTTTGGTATGAATTGTCTGAGAAAATTCAGTAAAAAAAGATAGCACCACTTTTTTCCCTGTACTCTGGCGCCTGTTTAATTGGATATTTATTAGAGGTTGCATTATCCAGGATGGTTCAGAGAGTATTTGAGCTTTAACACCTGTGTAGTAGAGAGCATCATAATCCGAGCCTTGCCTGTACCGATAGCTCACTTTAGGCTCCTTGCTGAGCATAAGCTCCCTCTCTAGTTTGACAGGCACCTCACTGTAATAAGCTATAAGCTTCCATAATTTTTCATAGTTTTCTCGATTCATTGGACATTCAAAATCCAATGAAACTGAAGCATTTATATCAATTTCTTGAGTCTGGATTTGACTCCACTGAATTTTGGTAGATCTCGTTGGTTTCTTGATTTCACAGTTCAGGTGCACTACATTGCCATGCTCATCGGTCATATTCAGAGTAATATTCCATGGAGAAGATTGAAACTCTTCCAAAGGGAGCTCGTAATTTTCACTCTCTTCTTCTTCTTGAGTGCTGCTATTCTGCCTCAGTGAGGACTGAATGACAGGTTTCCTACAGGAAATATCTTTCAAATTTTGAATATCTTCTTTCTGCAGCTGTTTCGGGCTGCTGCACTTAGGACAGAGCTGTCCCCCTTCATAGGCTTTGTCCTTTTTGCATTTTAGAACACCTATAAGAAAAGAAAGAGATAAGCTCCTGAATTAACCAGAAATGATAGGAGTTACAGAACTCTTAAAAGGGCCAAATGACCACACAAAGAACACACTATACTGCAGGAAACATACGAGAAGGTTTCTAAATTAAAATTTAAGGCATTGCAAGGTTTTTAGATTGGTATTTCTTTGTTTTCACATTGAATGGACTTGATTGTCAAACAGAGTGAGCACAGTTTCCTCTAACTTTAATGAGAGGTTTGAATGCTCCTTCTAAAAATTAGATTCAACGCTTCTAAAGAAAATGCCCAGAAACTGATGTGTCTAGAGCTACTTTTTAAATGTCAGGAAAAAAAAATACACTGTGTCCACAAAAACCCATATACATAATGAGAACCTATCCATCTAAGTTGTGGGCCATAAAGAGGACCACATCCACTCATTTTTTAAAACTGAAGCATTTACGTAAGAAATGATGGACATGCTCATTAATACTTTAGCAGACTGTTCATATCGTACAATCTGTACTGAAAACACACAAAACATACTACTGCAGCTGCCAAAATCCACTGATTAGTTCCTGCAGGAACTATCTGCCAGCAGTAGAAGATGCAAGTACCACTTTTTTTTCCCCTGACCTCTAAAACACTTCCAATCTCTGTAACAATAAAAAACTAAAACAGAGAGGGAGTGCAAAAGCAAGAAATAATTTTAAAAAATACAAAACACAATCAATAATACCGTTGACTCCTTTCTCCTATCAATGCCAGAAAGACTCTTTTCTGCAAAATAACAGACATGTATTTGTTTATGTTGTTCTGCTTATTATAATGTCAAACATTGCCTTACAAATTCAGTTTGTAAACACAATGTAAATAAAATGTACCCCAGATTTTCTAGGTGTCATTTGATCACTCCTGAGGAATGAAAGATCTCTGAATGAATGAATGAGCAATACAAAGGTAGATAAGGGGATGTTATTCCAGAAGTATTACTACCAATATTAATGGTAAGAGAAGGGTAAAAGAAGACCTGGCAAAATTGCATAGCCATTTTTAAATTGAAAAATACTTGCTTTGTCCATTTGACAAATCTACTTTTATCAGAAGTTCCTAGAAATGGAATTTCTAATTGAAAAAGTTGATTATTTTCAGACTGAAACATGATGTTTCAAAGACAAGGAAAGCACTTCTCCTGACAGAACTGGCACATAATCAACCTGGCAGTTACTGTACTCTTCAGAGGAATTTTTAAGTGATCACTAAAACAGCATTTTTATGACTCCACACTGTCAGGGACAGAATTTCCAAAGGAGCCAAGGTTATAGTTGTATAAAGATACAAGTCTTGTTGTATGTGAAAATGGCAGGGATAAATTCCTTTCTGTCCAAAAATCACTGTCGTAGCTTAGAAGACGAATATAATTGAATAAAATCACAGCAAACCATCACTGTGCGAGGAAAAAGAATTTTAATTAAATATTTCCTCCTTCTGACTTGAAGTGAGTGCACCTTCAAATCATTTAACACATCTACTAATTTGAATCAGGAAGCATATATAATAACATCAACACGTAAAATAGTTAAAGTCAAATTTATATGCTTCTAGTCAAATTTATATGCTACTAGTTCAATCAGGAATACTTATAATACACACTAAAATATTACATACTCTTTTAAGTACAAAACTGCAATGGATTATGTATTCTAAGATTACAAGACTCACCATCATGGACTCCAAATCACTACATAACCCTTGTGACTCCAGGAATCATCTGATGTATTTGTAGTCACAATTAAATATCAATTCTCTTCTAATATTGTCTCAGTCTCCCTGGACTACTGCACCAAGCACTAATCTACTTGATTAGTAGAGATGGAGTGTTGGTGGAATGAGATTCATGCAGCAAAAACTGACATCCCCCAAACCCGTCAGTGAACTACTGAGCTAGAGACACCATAAAAGACACTATTTATATGATAACTTGCTTCTGCACATGTCCAGAAAAAAATCTACCTTTAGCTCCATGTTAATTCATTTCACATCTAAGCCTGAACGAAGATCTATCTTCCTCTGAAACACTGCCAGGATTGTAGGTGCTTGCTGAGAATATTTAAAACAGTTGGCTTCCCCACAAAATGAAGTTGCAGTCAATAAAAAAGCATAGGCATGCAAGAAGGATGTCCATATGTAATAGATATAAACTTAATGGTCTTAAAGAGGACTCATCCAGGAAGACAGAAATTTGGTTTCCATTACGTCCTTAGTCCAAAATGTCCTAATCCAATTACTTTCACCTCCCAGGAGAGTGTTTTGTTAACAACCTTTTTGACTGAGGGTAATTGCCAATCCTTTGCCAAAGCTGTACTGCTGTGCTAAAGAGCACACTAACAGCTTCCTACTACCAATTACAAACTTTACTATCAGCCTTTTCATTTTGACTGTGATTACCAATTCTTTATTGTTGAACAATGAATTGTAGTTATTGCCACACAATTACTCCCTTCTTGCATTACTTTTTAAATACTTGCATGTTTTAGCTGGTAAAGGAATACAATAGAAATACTGAAGAAGTACTGGTATTTTCACACCTACCTGCAGACACTTCATTCCATTCAAGGAACCACTTTAAGCCGCAGTCACAGGACCATGGATTCCCATGAAGGTAAAGATTTTCCAGCAGTGGCATGCCCTGAAATATCCCTTCAGGCAAGGTACTAATAGCATTTTCAGACAAGTAGAGATGTCTTACTGTTGACAGTTTGAAATAATCAAGGAACATAAATGTTGAAAATGTGCTGGGGTGAAGCTGCTGGA
>JAVCKT010016220.1:7988-20009 GCA_032273925.1 Rhynchotus rufescens
ATGAAAGGCTTTTTTTTTGGAATAGAGACTGCAATTCCTGCTGCATATACCATGGAGTCTTAAGACTGTAAAAGATCTAGTGGGCCAGCAAGGCTGAATTTAAGCAGTGATTAATCTCAGTCAGTCATTAACTTTGTTGCAAATGATAGAGAAGTACCACCTCCCATCACCGGTCAGTGCTGCTGCTTTTCTCTGGGAAGCATCAGGTCGTTGCATTGACAGTGCCACAAGATTGTTCTCAGCAGAAGGCACCGCTGTGAGCTGCAGGTGTGTGAGGAAACATGCATACCCAACTTGCACGGCATGGCTTTGGATCAGGAATGCCTGCTGTGTCCCTTCCCATAGGCAGGCAGTTTATCCTGCATGGAGAGCATCTTCCTGGGCTGCAGAGCCCTTCTCAGCCAAGCTGCATATCTGGTTGCAGGAACCAGCCATCCCTTTCTCTGTTGCATGGGTGGGTGGATGGAAAAGACCACACGAGCCAGGTGACGGTGTCTGTACCACACTGGAGTAGGATTCAGGCTTGTGGCAGCACCTAGAAAACCCCTCCACGCTCACAGCTTTGATGCCCTATGTGAGCATGGGGCAAAGTCCTCCACCAGGCAAGGCAGAAGAAAGGCAGCGTGCATGCAGAAACCTGCTTGTGAGGTTCGCCAAGGGGGCAGTTAAAAAGTCTGTGGTCCGTCCAGGGTAAAGCCATGTCAAAGGCCATTCAAAATCATCCTCCACTGCTAAAATGGTCCTGTGTTTATTTGTTAGTGCTCTGTTAGCCCTGCTGTTAAACACGTCACAAGAAGGGCAGTTTTAAGATGGACTCAAAGGAAATATTTATTCATAGTGGAAAAGTGCTATTTATCACTTTTAATGGAGATGATTAAAGCAAAGGTTTTCCTTCCACGTTAGGGAATATTGTGAACTGTGTTCAGCTATGTTAGCATTAGCACTAACAGCAGCAGCAGCAAGTATTTGTTGGTGGAAACTCAGGTGTTCGTGTAATCTTTATAGTCTTAGAAGGTGGATGGGGGCAGGGCTCGAGGTAGGACCTTGAAATCCGCATTCCACCAACTATGTGGGCTAAGACCTCATCCCATGAAGTAAAATCTCCCTTTGAAAAAGAGAGTTAATGTCCGTCATTTGAGAGCCTATCTCTGATGTTACTTAACTGCTGAGGACATCCCATGAACCTGTCAGTTTGAGAGTAAAGCTGCTTGTGTTTTGATGGCTAATTTGTAGCCAAAGTAAGCTGTGCAGTGGAAATAATTATCTCATTGTCTGATTCAGTCACTTCAGCAAGGTGTTTGCAGAACGCAGCTGCTTTGTATAGGATAGCAGAAAAGCAATGGGCTGGCTAATTCAATTAAAAGTGAACAGTTACAGTCTAGGCACTGACAGCATGTGGGAGGAAGTGGTGTTGTTTCCATTGTGACTGGCAGTGAAAGACGAGCAAAAACAAGGTGGTTTGAGGAACGCTTGCGTGTTAATGGCATTTCCCTGTTCTGTTTGTCAAGTGAAGGTGGGAATATAGAGTCAGAGCTTACTTGAAGCTGTTCTTTTACAAGAAAAGGTAAGTGGCCTCCAAGGGAACAATGCTGAACATCTGGCTGCCCGGAGGAGCCGGCAGCGCCATGTCGGCGAGCACCCGCTTGTGCTGTAGGTGCTCAGACGAGCGCTCTGTGGGTGAAACAGAAAAAGCATTGCTGTGCACTGGGTGTGCTGGAGATGAGAACCGCTTTGTCCTTTGTCGGGAGCACGCACTTGCTCCTGCACCTTGGGCCGCATGGTGCCACGCAGCACGTTACCCCTAGGGAAAGGCTGGCCCCAGCGTGACTGACTCAGCCCCCACTGTGGCCACTGTGGGCCCATGTTGCAGCGATGGCCCCCGCAGTCTCACTGCAGCAGCAGACTGCAGTAATTCCAGGAGCGAATCAGGATCTTGGCCCGATGGCTACATCAGACATCGCAACCCAACAGTGTGGGGGAGACTCCCCCACTCACCCAGGGGACTTGGGGAGTCTCTGCTACACATCTGTGCAGAGCTGGGAACAGGCAGAGGATGGCACAGAAGCTTCGCAGCCCAGAAATGTGGCCTACATTAGACGAGGCACCATCATGGCAGACAAGCATCCATGCCTCTAGCACCAGCTAGAGGGTATCAATGCCTCCAGCACCAGCCAGGGTATCAATGCTCTTCCTACCTGCTTGCTGCTTGCAGCTCAGTCCTACCTCATCTGCTTGCAGGTCAGTCTCAGCCTGGCACTACTCCTTTTTTCTTCTTTTTTCCTCAGCTTTTTTTTTTTTTTTTCCTTTTAATGGTAAAAATAAAAATTCTCCAAATGTTTTCTGGCAATTTCAACAAAAGAGTGAAGCTCTGAACTTACCTCTGCCATTTAAAAGATGAATACAGTGTAGTAAATCAGTAAAAAAATAAGTAGACTAACTTCCCCACCTCTCAGTCAGTGATTCCTGATACATATAAGCTTGGAGCGACATTACTTGTAACCTCCTTACTACTTAACACACTCTTCCCATTTTTTTTTTCAGTGGTTATTTGCCTCTTTGCATAGTGTGTTCATGTGTTTCTATTCTGCCTAACACCATGAAATGCTAGACCCAGTGGGGTACTGTGCAGGCTGTGAAGCTACAAGGGCCATCCACATGATGAGAAGAAGGCAGGGTATATGTAAGATATGCAGTCAGGAATTACCATTTCGATAGCATGGTCTGCTGGAGGTCACCAGATGTCAAGCACAGTCCTCCCCAGTGTGCTGGCTGCCCTGGGAGCGATGCCCTCCAAGGCTTTCCTGAAACAGCCTCTGCCTCTGCAGGTATCTCTCACTAATACGATGGTAGAAGAAGCAGAGAGCTTCCTCTGCCTTAGGAAATGTCCTAACATCATTGAAACAAGTGTCCAGATCCCCTGAGCTGGTTTCAAATAATAAAAAAAAAAATTATAGCCCAAGAATATGAACAAGGCAAGACAGCAGTATGTGTGCTGGTAAGTGCACAGCCATGCTGTCCAATTCACATAGAATCACAGAAGGGTTGAGGCTGGAAGGAATATCTACAGGTCATGTAGTCCAATCCCCCTGCTCCACCGGGGACACCTAGAGCACATGGCACAGGGTCACATCCAGGTGGATTGTCAAGATCTCCAGAGAAGGAGGCTCCACAACCTCCCAGGGCAGCCTGTGTCAGAGCTCTGCCCCCTCACAGGAAAGAAGTTCTTCCTCACATGGAGATGGAACTTCCTGTGTTTCAGCTGATACCCATTGCCTCTTGTCATATCACTGGTCACCACTGAGAAAAGTTTGGCCCCCTCTTCCCTACATTCTCCCTTCACATACTTATACATATTGATCAGATCCCCTCTCAGTCTTCTCTTCTCTAGCTTAAGCAGGAACAGCTTGCTTAGTGTTTCCTCATACGAGAGATGTTCCGGTCCCTTAGCAGTTCTATATCCCTCTTACACTGGGGAGCCCAGAACTGCCCCCAATACTCCAGATGCGGCCTCACTAGAGCTGAGTAGAGGGGCAGGATCCCCTCCCTTGACCTGCTGGCAACACTCCTCCTGATGCAGCCAGAAGCCCGTTGGCCTTCTTGGCCTTCTTACAGCCTTCTTGGCCACAAGGGCACATTGCTGACTCACGATTAACTTGTTAATGGTTAACTCCAGCTGGCCCAGGACATTTCAGTCTGATGCTCTCAGGGGTATTAGGTGCAAAACCTTTAGTTTTCCCGAAAGTGGTCTTCTTTGGTTTTCCACTGCCATAGCCGAGTACTTGGGCTTGGCCAAGCTGAGCATTGCTGAGAGGGATGGGCATCCTCCTCCTCAAGGGAGAACTCTTGTGCTCAGCACATATCTGCAGCACAAAAACAGTCACGACTTAGGCCTGAGTTGACTTATGTGAAAAGGCAGTTCCTTTTGTTCTGTGGTTGGCATCAGGAACTTCACGCCAGTGATTTTTTATGTGAAGTTGTTGTTTTCTCTTATCCTGTTTGAACGAGGCTCCCCTCGCTCCACCCCCACCTCTGTGCACTCTCAGCTACCGTCTGAGCTTGGCCTCCCTCTAGGTGAGAAACACTGCGGGGAGGAGAGGGAAGGTGATTTGCTTGCAGCGTGGCATGGCCCTGGCTTTTCATGCTGAAGGAAAGGCTGGTACCACACCAGCTTCCCCTGCAGTGCAGACCGTCCCCATGTGGCTTCAGCCCAGGGTGAGGCCCATGCTGTGGCCTCCGTGCAGGTGACGCCATGGCGACTGGCCTAAGGCGAGCGGTGGTGGTGGGAAGCAAGCGCCACTGTGAGGGGAACAGCCTCAGAGGTGGCCTTTAGCACTGACCTATGAGAGATGCTGCCATGGGGCACGTCCAGGCATGGGGCTGACGTCCGTGGATGGAGGGGCACGGGGCAAGGGGCAGCATGGTGCAGCCCTCCAGCCGTTGCTCATGTGCCGCTTGCCACCAGTGCAAGGGCAGGAAATTGCCTGGGGGCCACTAATAAATGGAAGCAAAACTGAAAGTGTGCTATTAGGTGCCAGAGAGGAGATATTTTTTCTATCTCTTCTTATTTTTAAGATGGGCATTTTGTGGGGTATTAGTGAAACTGGGCACCACCCACCACCTCCTTCTGCCACTTGTGTCGTGAGCTTGTTGCAGAGGCAGCGCGAGTGGGGCTGTTGTGGCCCCTTGGCTCTAGCTGTGCCCATGACAGCAGCATCGTTCTTGGGAATCGGGCTGCATCCCATGTGGGTGTTTGTATTTCTTTCTGTTTTTTCTTTTTCCACTGCCGTCACAGGTCTGTCTGCTTTGCTTCTGCCTGTCAAGAAGGGGCTACTGGACAATAAGAATTCCGTTCTGCAGAAAAAGCAATGAGTTTTCTGACATTTGGGGTTTGCGTTTTTGTTGTTTTTTTTAATTCTGGAGTATTTCTCTTTAAAATTTTCCTGTAAAAAATCAATAAGCAACCAAGAAAAAAAAATAAAAAAGAAAGAATATAAAAAATGAGAAAAATCAAAGACCACTCAAAACCTGTGAATACTAGTCCTCACAGCCTTGCTAAGAGATAGAGAAGTTGGATATAAAGAAATAAGTCCTGGTTCAACTCGGTTTCCCCAGTCACCTATGTAATCTGGCAGGAATACTATCAGTTCAAGCTGTTGCGACTGGTATAAACAGTTTAACACTGACAGTTTGAGAGGATCCTGGCTGAACAGGTACAACATGAGCAGCCAGGTCTGAAAGTGAGCATGGCCGCTTGCTCTGTCGGGATACAAGACAGAGTCAGCGGTGTGTGGACCTCCCTGTTCTGCAGACCACAGTGAGCTAAGTGGGAAATAAAGGCTCTGGGAAAACTTATGCCCTTGCCCAGGCTTCCCTCAGTGCCCTATGTCTTAGCATCATCCCTGGCCCATGAGGGGTGGTTCCTCTCCCTTCATCAGAAGTGACTCCAGCAGCCTCACACAAGCTCCTGCACCGGCCCAGTAGCATAGAGCATCTTCCCAAAAGAAGGTGAAAGGCAAAACTTCCTTTCACTCACCTAGATTTGCAGCTATTAGGCTTAAGCCTGTGGGCTTAATTCCTGCCACCTGGCTCTCCTGGTGCCATGGATCTTTCTGCTCTGGTCACCCTGCTTGTGAGATGTTCAGGTCCTCTGTCCTTGCTCCTGCCTGGCCAAATGAAAGGCTCAGCTCCGCTGCGCTGCTGACACAGGACATGTTTGCCTGGAGCACACCTGAGAAGAGCACCCTCAATAGGAGCTGGACTTCGCCTTTCGTTATGCAGCAGGATTTTGTTTTTGTGTGCTCAGTTGCCTCTCTGAAGAGCCTGGGCTGCTTTGAGGCCCTGTGTGTGCAAGTTAAAACATGTCTTGCAAGCTCTGCGTAGCCTGCAGCGAGCGTGCATGGCAGCACTGGGGGTGCTGAAGCACAGTTCAGAGTTTGTGTGCATAACCCAGTTTTCTAAAAACAGAACACTTTTAGTCAGAAATAGAGTAGAGGTGCCACTTGACTTTACTCCAGTCCTTTTATATATAGTCCCTATTTCTCCTGATTTTACTTCAGCAGTTACTGTATGAATTGAAGCTTAGAAGTGATGTGGAGGTGGAGAGGGGATCAACTTGTGTTTGCTTGTTGAGCTGGGGCTGCTGGTTGAATGGATACGAGGGGGTTATGGCTGGAGAGTTCCCTCTGCAAAGCTTCTGTAAAGACTTGCTGTCATCCATCAAACAACTGATACTAGTTGCCAATGTGTGCATGAGGTATTAATATTATCTCAAATGAAACCTGAAACTGGCTCAAAACTTGTAGTCAAAACAAAGAGAAGACTGCAGAAGGAGTCTGAGCTCCCCTTTAAGCATCTCAACCTTGGAGACTTCAGCAGGTCCCTTGCAGTCTGTCGTGGAGCTTCAAAGAACCTCAGAAACATCATGCAGATAGGAGGCCCTGTGGTGCTCCCGCCACCCCTTCCATCGATGTGCCTCCCAGTGACGTCAGGTAGAGTTGCATCTGCTTTGGAGGTTCCCAAACTGATGAATCAAGGTCACTGCTTATGAAAGCAATTCAAAGCACACATAAATAGGAGGCCCCACTCTTTCTCTCTTGGCATTTTTACAGAGCCATGGCAATGTAAATAGAGACTAATAACAGCCACAACATGGATCACCAGAAGAGCCTGAGGAGTCTTCCTAGGGAAGATACACATACGTGCCAATCTTTGACCTAGATTGTTTTAAGCAGGTATAAACAAAACAGTTCTTTTTAAATACCTAGGCAAAGTTAGGGAACTTAAAAATGAGGGATCGCTTTCTGTCGAAAGGATAGACCTGATTTTTTTTTTCTCTTCAGCAGTACCAAGCAACTTCTCAATAAACAGCTCATCTCTTTCCAAAGTTTCCTACTTCATTTTAATAGAGTGTATGAACAGCATGCACATCTGTGTGCCCATGTGCCTGCACAGACACACCCCCCAAACTAATCAGGTCATCTACAAGTTAGAGCCAAATGCAATAAAACCACCAAAACCCCTCAGAAAACCCAAAGGCCTGACTTCACCTTCAGTGAAGGCAAGCCTGACGCTGTCAGACAGAACTTTCAAAAATTTGGATATTTAGATTTTATTATTAATTCGCTCCTCTGCATTAACTGTCTAGACATCAAACCAAAATGAGGTTACCCAGTGCAGTGGCATGTAATAAGGGACATTTCTTGTCCTCAGAAACTTCCTGTCTCAACTGAAGAGACCAAGGGCAGGAGAATGGAAGCAGTGCTAGCCAGAGCATTCCTGCACTGCCACCTTTAAAATAAAATGAGCAAAGAGAGTGTTGAAAAGGGAAAGACTAAAGTTTAGGTTAAATAACAGTGTGAACAACTGAAACCCTGGGTTGCATTCCACAAATGCTGAGAAGTGGCTGCAAGTCCCCCTGGTGACAGCTTGGGGTGCTCGGGCACCCAGAGCTCCCCTTCTGCTGCCTTCCATGTGCTTTGCTGCCCGCGTTGGCAGCACAGGGAGCATCTGGAGGTGCTGGTCCTGCTTCCTGTGACAGCAGCAGGAGGAGGGGCAGGCATGTGGGATGCCCCTGCACCCTGCGGCACGTGTGTGGGGCCTCAGCTTGGCAGAGGAAGCTGCAGGGGAAGACGTTGAGGCCAGTCCCAGCCGGGGCTTGCTGCACTGTGGATGCACTGACCAAGCCTGGTGGCAGGCACTGGGCTGCATGGTGGCAGCCAGAAGTGGGTTGGGGCTTGTGGTTACCTTAGAAGGTGCTTTTAAAGAGGGTGAGCAACTTGCTGAAGACCACAGAGGGAAACTGGTAGCTAGGCTGGGAATTAAATGTAGCTCCCTTGTGTCCTTTCAGTACTATAAGGGGAAGATTTCTGTACTGCATTGGAAGAAAAAGTTGCCTCAGGTAGGGAGCGGGATGGTGATGGAGAAAATGTCCCTATCTAAAATAAGATGTAGACATGCCCCAACAACCCTTTTGTTTAGAGCAATTGTGCCCACTGTCCTAAATAAGAAGGAAATCCCAGAGGTCTTGGCAAGGGTTGGGCTTTATTGGAAAGGATGAATTACCCACCATCTCCTGACTCTGATGCATAGCTTGGTGGGCATGAAAGGAGTGGAAAAAAGCTGGAGAATGCAACCAAAGCACAGAAACACATTGCTGTAGAGCCAGGAAAGAAAAGCACCAATAGCGGGTAGTTTCAGCAGAGTTGTCAGCATTTAGAAAGGCCTCTGGACTCATGACTCAGAGGTGACCATCACCTCTGTTGCTCTGCCTGAAGAGGTGGGTGTTCATCTTCTCAGAAAGTGAGCTCTGTATTTACAAACCCATCAATTTTACAAGCCCACTTATTTACAAAGCCTGTTGCTGAAAAAGTGTGTTGCCTTGAACTCTCGTAGGAAGTTTCACACAAGTTTCACATCTCTTATTTGCTTTGGGTTGGTTGGTGTTCTTTTTCTTTTTTCTTTTTCCTTTTTTTTTTTTTTTTTTTTTTTTGCACTTCATGAACAGTATTATGCACAGAGGCAGCTACATAGTCAAAAGCTAGGAAGTATGAGCATTAGTTTTGTCTATGTGGTTTTTACCTGCCTGGAGGTGTGCAATTTTCTTGGTTTAGGGAGTCAGAAATGGAAGGGAGATGGCAAACTAGAGCAAGGAGGTGTGACAGTGTCATTTGGGACACTCAGGCTGCAGTGCTGGACGGCTGCTGCTTCAGCTAGTGCAGGTTGACATCCTCTCTGGTTATTCCTCAGCCAGGGTGTCCCTCAGTTGTGCCAGGCACTTGCACCTTGGTGCCTCCTGGGTCCTCCTTCATCTCCTTTCTCTCATGCCCTTGTCTCTCCTTGCCTTTGGTCCCCAGCTCCTTCAAGCCCTTAGGCCCCTTCCCTCCTCCACTCCTTGCTCAGATGGTTTCTTGCTCAACTCTGCATCCTCCCACCCCCAATACCAAGCAGGTCCTGAGGGGATGGAGAATCCTTTCCTTCACTGGCTTCCACTTTTGTTGTTCTCCCATTCCACTCCCACCAGCTCAAATACACAGTTTCTCCCTTTACCTTTTATTCCTGGTCCCATCCCAGTCCACATCTTTCCCCCCATATGACTCCAGCCCCTTTCCCTTGCCACCAGGGCCTCTACTGCCCAGCCCAAACCACACTTGTGGCACCACAACCTTCCTTCAAGGCAAGTTGGTACCAAAGCCCAAAGTCCAACCACAGTTAGTGAGATTTTTTTTCTTTTTTTTTTTTTTCCTGTTCAGCTTCAACAGACTCTTGTGAGTGAGTTGAGATGATTTATCTCTTCAGAGGCTTATAACTTTGCAAAATTTGGATGGGGATTTTTTTGCAGGCAAGCAGCACATTCCTGACACAGAGGCCAAAATGCTGCCATATTTCAAATCCTTTTTTTCCAAAGCCTGGGGACATGAAGAAAAGGTCACCAAACTTCTCTACAGATGGGGAAAAAACAATATATCTTCTTCCAGCTAAAATGATCAGTAACCACTTAAAATTTCCCAGCAGAAAAAAATATACTGAGACAGCCTCCAACCTGGAATATTCCAGCCCTAAAGGCTGACATTTGACAAAGTTACAAGCAAATGTAATTAGGAGGCAACAGGCATCTGTTGGAATTGGTGATGCTCCTTTAAAATACTGTTTTTTTTTTTTTTTCCCAAAGAATGAAAACTACTTTGCAGGTTTATTTGCTATGGCTGGAGAGGAGCAGCACTTTGTCTTTTTTATTTTTTTTCCCTCTTTTCTGAATGAAAGTGCTCTACAAATGAAAAATGAGGTTTCCTGAAATGAAGGGCGGCCTTTTATTCTGAGCTGGCTTCCATGGAAGGCGTCCGAGAAGCTCGGGCGCTTATCTCTGAGCTCGCTGGCGGGTGAGTCACGGGTCCGGAGCTGAGCCCTGGGAAGCGCTGAGTGTCGCCACCTTCGCAGAGGGCCTGAGAAAGTTCTGGGCAGTCCCAGGAAAGCGGCTTGCCACGCTTTTTAGCTGCCTGCCCCACATTTAGATTGCAACCCGAAGGACTTCCTCGTGTGCCTGTCGAAGGTGCGCGTGGTGGGAGATGCTGGATGGGGCTGCAGACAGCCCCACGGCCTATGCAGGCCTCCGACCTGGCAGTGCGGATGGGCCCTGTCCGGGGGTGTTTAGCGAGGGGATGGTGCTGGATGGACGGTAGGAAAAGGCTGGATGCTGCAGGAGCGTCTGCAGACTCTTTGCTGGAGCAGCACGGACCCCCGGGCTGCTCACCAGCAACGAGCTGCACTTGCTGTGGGGGCTGCTGGCACTCCCACTCTGCCCGGCACCTTCTGACTCATCTCCATCACCTTCCTTCAGGTCTTTTCTCTCTCTTTCCCTTCAATTACCTCACTTTGTGGCCCAGTCCTTCTTTTCTTGGTCTTTGCTACTGCCCAGGACGCCAGGGATGCTAAAGGCAGTATGGAAGCTCTACAAACTTCTTCCTCATGGAGTGAGAAAAAACACCTACCTGCAGAAATACTGGCCAACATGTACAGCTTCCATGGCCAGGTCACACACATACAGCTTCCATGGCCAGGTCACACAGACAGGAGCCTCCAGGCACATATAGAAGACGTCAGGCCAGATCCTCCATGGCTTTATCAAGGAGTAGCCTTGTGGGAGGCTCTGGTATGTGAATTACAGCACTCAAGAGCACCCAGGATCATTGAGCGGGCACCGAAAATCTGCCACATGAGCCAAGAGTAAAGCCCCAGTAACACACAGCTTGTTACTTGTTGTGTGTTACTTGCACTTGTTGATGTGTTACTTGCAATTACTGCTCTTCGCATATGTTAGGATAAATATTCCTAATAAGCAAAGGAGGAAAAATTCAACAAAAAAATTAAGAACTTGGGAATGTCACTTCCTCTTCTGTAAGGCTTGTGCAGCAGAGGAAAAATAAGTTATCCTGATGCAATCTTGTGCAGACATTTAATACTGTGGGGAAGCAGCAGTGCAATGTTCCTCCCTGAACTCACCTGGTAAACAGGAAGGTCAGCTTCCCTGAGCTGCACTCTGTGGGGCAAATGTAAAAGCAAGGGGGTGTCTGCTTGGAGTGATCTACCTGGGAAGAGGCTGAGGAGATGAAACCTTTCTCTGGTAGCTCCTATCTTCTGCTGCATCTCTGTCATGGTGTTAGTTTTATTCCAGGGTCAAAATGGCACACTCAGTATCAGACTGTGTATAACAGAGTCTCTTTGGCCTGAGAGAAAATCTTTGCTACAGAGAGGTTAGAGGTGAAATAATGTACTGGTGGAGATACAGTTAGAAAGAAAGAGAAGACACTGGCACTGCAAAATCTCCTTCAAGTAACAACACCAAAGAAATAAAGCACATCACAAACCCTTCCCAATAAAAGCTGAAGTAAATCAAACCAAGTCAAAACCAAAAGAAACACAAAAACCTAAAAAACCCAACCAACTCCAAAACTCTCATAAAGTTGGATTTCACAGGAATGTGATGATTTGAGGAGATGAAAACCCAAACAGAACTTAAATATGAGGAGTGGGGGTAAGGGTAAGATGGAAAACAGAAGAAATGCTTGGAGCATCATTCCAAAACTCCCAACACTTTGTGGTGTGGAAGCCGCTGGAGATGGTGCTCAAGCAGCTCTGCAGAGCTTTGTTCCCCTCCCGCTCTCTGCAGCGTGATAAAAGAACAGGAAGGATGTTTGATTGCAGACTGGCCACCAGCCACTTTCAAAGGGGAGTCATTTAGCGAGATTCACTCATATTTGTATAAGCTCAAACAAAAAAGGAACAACATTGGTAAAGCGGCTAGACAGATCTTGCAAAAACACTTCATCTTGGACACCACTGATGGGAAAAACACTCTGTTACATAGAATGCAGCATTATGAATACTGATAACACCTCCCAGCAAGCCTCAAACATCTATTTCCAGATGAGTGTTTACTACCACGTGGTCAGTTAAGACTGACCATATTGTGCAAAAGCCTCATTATTGCAGCCCTAGTGTTGGTTTTACTTTTCTTTAAATATAGGC
>JAVCKT010016222.1:0-13880 GCA_032273925.1 Rhynchotus rufescens
GCATTCTTTTAGCTTGGTGCTCAGAGTTGAATGGAATAAGGCCCATATATGTAAAATCAAGCTACTTCTACAAGGCTCTTGATAATCGTGAACTCTTTCTCTGCTTTCAGATCGTTACTAAAGATCTGTCCTTCAAGGAGCAAGGTAGCTTGTTACCTTCCTGTTACTGGGGCAGGCAATACAAAAGTATGAGCTGAGCTATTCCCCCTGGGAATGCTGATGCCATCTTGGGTACATGGCTCTGCAACTTTTATCTCCATTGCTTTCTTCAATGGCCTATCTGGAAGCTGAATTTCGAGAAAGTTTCTGTGTTGTCCCTTCTGAGGGGTATTAAGAAGGCTCTCTGCTCAGCTTCCATCACTGGAGTATCTCAGCTACAGCCAAAGAGAGTTGTTGCTCTCTGTCCACCTGGGCCTGTCTGTCCCAGGTGGCTGACAATTTCAGTGGAAAGTGGATTGCCATGGGAAACTGCCGTTGTGAAGAGAGAGTGCAGCAGATAGTGCTGATCATACCATGGCCGTGGCTCTGGAGCAGGACTTGCTTGGGGTAATGAGCTGGATCATACACCTACATTTGGAAAAGGCAACCATTTTAATTCCCCTACTGACTAGAGGTGTTCTTTCAGGTCCTGTTGCAAATACATTGTGCACTGTGGTTTGTTGGGTGTGCATTTGGATTGGGATTTGCAGAAGACAAAAGCCCTCTCCCCTTTGCCTTGTTGTTTTCTGTTTCCAGTAGTCACAAAGAGTTCAAAAGAACCCCAAAGCTGCCAACTAACTGGGGCAAATGCTATCTCCAATATGTGGAGTTACTTCAGAGTGCCATCTGGTTTCAGCTCCAGTTGTGTTTCCCGCAGGGGTTCGCCATGCCCAATGTCATGAGTATGGCCTGCTTGCTAGAAACATGTAACTAGGGCTTATGTTAACCATATGCTATTCTCAGCTCTGCTACTGACTCACCTGTGTGGCCTCAGGCAAGTTGCTGGCATATTTGTGCCTTAATTTACCCATCGGTAATAGCAGAGATAGTAACAGTCTGATGGAGTGGTGTGAGAACTAATTAATTAATATTTGGAAACAGCTTGCGCCCTGACGCCTTTGTGCCTTTGTTTAGCCATCAGTAATATCAGAGATAACTACTGGCTCACGGAGAGGTACAAGGATTAATTAATTATTTGAAAAGCAGTTTGAGATCCCTGGATGAAAGATTCTATGTGAGTAAAACATATCATTAAAAGCATCTCTCAGCTCTCTGTGAAGTTAAAATAAAGCTGGAGCTCCTTAGTCATTCAAATAATTAAACCATAAATACTGTTTATTTTAATCCACCCTCTAAAAAATAATCTTATCTAGGTAGTGATACCAGTCAGAGAATGAAAAATGTTTCAAATTCAGGAGACCTATCAATTTGAAGAGCTTGATTCTTAATTGCTTTCTGATTTCTATCAGTGAAAAACAAGAGCAATTGTATTTACAAACACCTGTTAAAGCAATGGGCAGCTGGGAAGACACAGTTCCTCTGCAGGACTTCGGCCTGCAAAATGACATGGAGAGAGCAGCCAAACACATGATTTTACACAGTATCTGAGCTGAAGATCATATTTGAGTTGTTGACAAATGTAGGTGTAGACCAACCTATCCTAAAAGAATATCAAAGGAGGCTTTCTCAAAACATAGGTGCTCTCAAATAGCATCCCTGTTTGTAGTCACAAAAGCAACTTTTCCTCCCAGGAATAGTGCCAAAAGGGCAACTCAAACCAGCAAAGGTACCTGTCATCAGTAGCTGATCTACCCAGTTTTTATTTTTCTTTCAGAGCAACCTAAAGATTATACTGCTCTTCTCCCTTGGAATTCAATCCTATGTGCTCTCCTCTGGAACTCAACCCTATATGCCATAAACCAATGTGTGACCTGCCTATTCTGCCCACGTCCAACAGGAGGGAAATCTCAGAGTGAAATGTGAAAGGAACTGTAAGAGGACCGACGCCATCTATTTTAAAAAATCATGGTCCATTCACTGAGGCATGCATCCCACATGTGGGCAGTCCTGTCAGTCACTTCCCTATACACCTATTTGTATACTGCAGCATAAAATAGATGTAATTTGCCTTTGTTTCGCCTCCCTCTTTCTCTCTTCAGTTCATTTGCATTTTTCAAACTGTATTACGTGAAGAAGAGGTTTGCAAAATCAAGGCCATGTGTTTTAATTAAACCATGCCTCTTTTAAGGTGTAAAGTACTGCTGGGAACGCGCTAACCTAACAATAAGTTATATTGGGCCCCTAAACCACCACCACATGAGTTTTTATTCAGCTCAGGGCCTTCCACTCCCCTCGGCATTAGAAGATTTTTCAGCAATCTCTGAGTAATCTGTGTGGGAACGTGGTGAGGAAGACGGGATGTAATTGCTTTCCTGAGCTCCAGCGTGTTCATTAGTTAAATGTCTCTTCCATGCTAGTCCAGGTTCTGCTGAATTTTCATCAGACCAGAAGAGGCCTTTAGGGCCATTTGAAAGGAACATCAGATAAAAGCAATTGTCATTCTCCTTACGCGGCAGGCAAGGAAGCAGACACAGGTAGACTGGTCACACAGGAAGGAGAGGAGGGACCCAGGTGACTCAGAGCTTTTGACTCCCAGCTGTCAGCTTTAGACGCTGTTCCAGCCAAGTATAAAAGTACATGGTTATCTCTGAACTCATGAATAATCCTACTGATTTAAGCCATAAAATTCAGCATCATGGCCTTAACCACCTGACTGTGCTTGCCAAGAGCGCAGGTAAACAAGAGTGCAGGTCTGGATAGGCCCAAATAATTGACATAGAGGAATGGCAACAAATGGCAGCTTCCCTGGTGCAATTTCCCTAGTATCTTTTCTGTGGGAACATGGTGGAATGGGAATAAAATAGTGCCTTGACCTCTGAAGCAAGTGGATCCTTTAGAGAAGCAGCATCTCTTGCACTGCCCTCAGGGGCTCTTTGCTAGCCAGACTCAGCCATCCTGGCAGCATGTCAACTCAGCACCCTGTAGCACGCATGAAGGAGACCTGCTTGGCCAAATGCAGGCCTTGGTGGCTACCCAGGTGATGTGACCCCAGCCCCACCCTTTGCTAGAGGGGAGCTGGGTTCCCTTCTAACTGGGGAGGAAATGCAAATTCATAGATATGATGTGTATACTAATCATCCTTTCCTGCAGGGATTTACTGACTTCTTTTTCCCTTTTCTCATGCAGAATTGGAAAGGACCTGGGTGTGACTGATTCTCCCCCCATCATGTAGAGGTATATCTAAAATCTCTTCAATCTGGTTCAGAATACGATTTACTCTCCAGCAACTGCTTTTTACCTTGCATTTGTACCGAAGGTATAGGAGGTCAAGGGAAACATGAAGGAATATACCCTCCTGTTGTTGATGGTAAAACCAATGAAGCAACCTAAATTACACATGGAGTTGCCTGCCAGATGGCCTGAGCGTCTCTCCTGTCTATTATGCAAAGCAATAGCTTCATAGCCGAAGTAAAGGGTACCAGCAGTTCCAGTGCATCTGGGAAACATGTCCCATAGATGATTGAAGGGTGTGTTTTACTTCAAGCCGGTAACACGGGCTTTTGGCTGGAGGCCCACAGTTCAGGCGTTCCCCAGAGGTGAAAGGTGTCAGCTCTACCTCTGAGAGGGAGTGAACCCAAACAGAACTGGTGCAGCAATTTATAACGGCAGGATTTGGGTTTTGCAGAATGGGACAGGAGGTGGTTGTTAAAAGAGAATCAGTAAACCTGGGTAACGCCCATTGTTCCCTCTCTTGTCCTCACTTATCAGAAGATTTCAGTTTGGTCCCTTGTAGTTGCTGACACCAAGTTGTAATTTCTCAGCTGGACTAACTGTGGAGGAGGAGTTGAATAAATGAGATGATTTCCACTGCCTAATATGTCCAAATATGACCATTTGCTTGTACTCCTCTTGTTGTATCCATCTGCTGTCTCATGTCATTATGGCATGTCAACATGGAAACAGAAGGTGTGAATGGAAATCTACTTCTGCTGGCTTTAACTTTAGACAGTTCAGATATCGAAGCAATGTTCCCTTGGGAATGAGAAGTTCCGTGTGTGCTGAAGCAACCCTGGGCCTGATTACAGCACGTAGTCTAGGACATGAGCAGAGCTCCTTTATACATAGCATTAATGCCTATTTTCATCCATAGAGATGGCATATGTAAACAGAAATTGTTCACTTAAGACTTGCTGGATTGGATCCCTTGATGCTGTCTGTGCAAACCCAACTACGGACAGGGTGCACAGACTTCATTTCACTGATAATTCATTTCACTTCACTGCACACATGAAAACAAAGCTGCTCACAGCTTTGATTCTGTGCCTTAAATGATCATTCGGAGATTTTTAAAAGGGTATCACATAGATCTCATTCCCAGATATGGCTTCTGTCTTCCCTGTTCTCAAAGCTAACATTCACTGGAGTAGTGCAAGATATAAAATTGTGTCTCTTCCTCTATGAGACTATTTATTCTGATGGCTGGAATCCAATTGATTAAGTCCAAATCAGGAATGATGGCCCTTGTTCTCACTGTCCTGGTCATCCCACAGAACTGTGGGTTGTCAGCTGTTGGGCTTAATTCTGAGCAAGCAGAGCCAACCCTATACATGGGCAGAAGGTATGGAACAGACCTGCCTGTGACTGGCACAACGGCTGGGATTCCAGCAGTCTGACTCCTGCTCCCAGCCCTGTCTGTAGACTACTGGCTCACCTCAGGCAAGGTGCATCACAATTTCTTTGTCACACAAATACAGTTAAATATACCATTCTTTCTCGAGCATTTACAAACTGACAGGTGGAAAGTGTTGCCTAGAAGCTAGACATTTGCAATATTGCTTTTTTTAGGTATATACTCCAAAAAATCAGAGCATGAGAAACTCAAAGCAAAATACAGAATCCCACCAACAAATATTGGCTCAATCCTTCTCTTTTCAGGTCACACCCAAAAAGCAAGTGAATGTAATAGACAAATCCTCCTCAGGAAACAGGCTGATCAGTTATAGTACCGTTCTTTGGTTCCCAACCTATTTCACTCCATGCAAAAATCACCGCAGGAAAAGGCAAACAAGTTTCAGGCAACGCATAACTCTGTATAGCATCTTCTCCTCATGATGTTAACATCAAACAGCTGCCAGCATCTCAAGGTCTAACCAAAGTGGATGCCAGATAACTGTTTGAAGCTGGGACCTGGGAAAATGGGGATAACATCAGGGGGAAAAAAACATTTTACCTACGTGCTACCTCTATCTTATCGAGGGAGACCTCTGCTCTCCACTGATTGAGTCAGAGGGAGGTCTTGTGGTCCTTCAGCACTCCACATAGCTGCTGGGCACCTGCACTGGTAGCTGTTGAATAAGCTTGTTCTACTTGCTGTGCAAGAGGAGTTACCAACCCTGCCATGGCCCAATGGCGTGGCAATATCCACTTAGCTGTTCTGGCCAACCTATGCATGTGAATGACCATGCAGGCCCTTCTGTGGATCAGCAGAGCTCAACAGAGTAGCAGCTCCCAAGCAAGGCCTCTTGATGGCTCCTCTGCAAATCTCTCTGCACTTCTCTCAGATCTTAGGTTCCAATTCCCATCTGCTCAGATCTAGCCTTTGAATCTCAACATCATGACTTTCTTGCAGGTTGGCAGAGAGGTAGTGCCTTTCCCTCCAAGACCACAACTGAGAGCACCATTCCCAGCAGGAGGGAGGCACAGAGGAGAGATGCAGTGGTTGTGTTTCAAGGGTGGGAAGATGGGTAGGGTGCAGCAAGCTGCTCTTTGGATTGTGGAGATGCAGACCTGGCAAAGATGAGCAGGAATCAACTCATTTCCATCCCAGGCTTCTGATCACGGTGTGTCAGCTACTCTTTCACACAGCATCAAGAGAGCAGAGGGAGGTGAGGAACACAGGCACGGCAAAGCCAATCACTGGGTCTAGGCTCAGGCGCAGCAGGTGGTGGCCAGGCCTGCAGCTGACCAGGGCTACAGAAGAGCTGCGGCCTTGCTGCCTGCTTTGCGCGTGCCAGAGGCCTGGGGAGCTGCGTTGACTGAGGCCACTGGGGAAGGTGGCAGCGGCCACATCCCACCTCTCTGGGCCTCCCATCTGGTCTTCTGCCTGGCCCTCTTCCCAGGCAGGCCTGGCCCTTCTGCTGGTGCTGCAAAACGCAGCTTTGCCTACGCTGCTGGAGACTTTGAGCTAGCCATCTCTTCATAAAAATACCAGCTTGCCTCTAGGGAACATGGTGGAAGCCGGACCACTGGGAGGCCTCTCACTTCCTGCAAAGGCTTGTGAGACACCTCAGGAGAGTGCCATGTAGGTGAGGAACACAGCAGAAACTTGGGCCTGCTCCCCAGCTGGAGTCAAGCAGGGATCCAGTTTGAAGTCATGCTGAATCCAGTTGGAGTCAAGCAGGAATCCAGTTTGAATTATATCTGGCCAAAGAATGAAGCAAAAAAAAAACTCGCTCAGTCTTAAAAGTTCTTTCGATATTTGGACATTTGGATTTATCTTTCACTGTGACCAAAAAGATCTTTGAGCTCCTAGAAAACAAGACAGAGAATATCCTGTACTTCAGGAATCAATGCAACTATGGTTAGAAAGGTCATGAAGCACATAGGATAAACAGGATTTTTCTTAAGCCGTGACTTGAACTCAAATCTCCTATACTCTGTGGTTGGATCCTGTGCAATTTCTTTTTCTCTAGTTGTGATAAGAAATTTTGGCCTGAATATTAGAGAGTGAAATGTAAATAAACACTCAATAATAATACCCAAATTAAAGCTAAACTGAGGAACTTCCAGGTTTCTCAGTTGCATGTTCTGTGCAAACCCAAGGTAGGGATTTGTAAAGATTTTACTAATATGAGCTTTGGATGGTTTCATTACTAGCAAGCCACAAATTAATTAGCTGGGTGATACAGAAATGACTGCCAATAAAATCTTTACACCAATTCTTTATTCGCTATGAAATGTCTTTTATATATATGCACATACACATACACTATAAATAATAGAAACGATGCCTGTATTTTATACTAGGGATGTAAAAACTGGTCCGAATTGCAGTGGCAAATGAACCACTTATGTTTTCTGATTGCATAATTTGCCTAGAGGATGGATAAATAATTACACTATAATTAAGTATAATAAACAGAGAAAATGATTTGAGAAGGAAAAATTATCACAGCCTCAACCACATCAGCCAGAAGCTCTCTTCTAATTAAGTTATTTTATTAAACAAAATGTTTTTAAGGTGGGTCTCCTTTGAAAATATACATTATAGCTCATGTAATGTAATTTACTTTATAAGTAAAACATGGCTTGTGTATGGACAGATGGTATCTAACAGGACTCATGAAATATGCACCTACTGGGTTCAGTCCAGCCTGAGTATCCCACACTCACCTATCTTCAATCAGAGCAGAAAGGCCTAAATGTTATTTAGGTAAATCTCAGCATCTCATAAAAGAGTCTTTTATTTGTACCCAGTGATGTGATCTTTTCATGTTACTTTTTTTTTTCCTTTTTTTTGCCTAATTTAGAAGAGGAAGTGTTAGCAGGCAATTCTGATGTTGTCATCCTGTAGAGGCAAAGGCCAAGAGAAGGTAGCTGAAGCCAGAACTGGGTCTGGAGTTGCTGAGGCTTAAAAGGTTATTCCAACTCAAATGCTTTTATCTTCACTAATTCTGACAATTATCGTCTTCTGGCAAGATGTTAAGATGGAGTTGTCTTTTACATTAACGTGGCTGATGAAAAGTCCAAAACAATCACTCATTCACAAATGATGGGACTCAGAAGGACCATGCAACATGGTAGCTCACACAGCAAAGGCTATCCAACACACTCCACTCCTCATGGAACTGTAGTTTATCTTTTCAAATGCCTGCCCCCATCCACGTTGGGACTTTCGAAGGTATTACAGGCCTTGGAGCATTTCTGAATTTGGCTACTGTTCATGTTTCAAAAAGAATGTTAAAAATGTTCAGCTTTGAGTTTCAGCCATAGGATTTCTGTATACATTTGCTTTTCTCTTCCTCCTTTGGGCATGCAGAGATTGTGATCAAGCCTTAGCCTCTTGTCTGTAAGCTCATTAGATTAAGCTGCCTGATATAAAAGGATTTTTTCACAAATCTTTGCTGGTTCTCCTGGCTCTTCATCAGATCTTTTACTGCACTACAAACTTCACTAGGGGTTGTGTGCACCAGAGGACACAGTATCCTGGTTTCAGGCTCATCCATGCCATCTACACAAACAACTCACTTCTCTTGTTCTTGTTGCTGCATGCTCTTGCTTCCCCTGCAGATTCCCAGTCAGGTGGCACTGAAGGGATCACATGCAGCTAATTCTCCCTCACGATTCCTTGAACTTTATCACCATTAAGAAGATAGTCCTTTCTGCTCTAAGTCCATTTTTCACTCTCTTTTCCTGCCTGTTTGACCTTGCACATCACCACAGAGAAAAATATTTTGCTTACATGGATCCAATTTACCAAATATTCAACATCTCTATGTCCATGACTTGTATTCTTAGTTAGTTAGTTACTCCCATCTTCAAATTTCAAGTCACCTGTAAGTTTTATTTGTCATGATTTAGGTTCTTCTTCAGGTCACTGTAAAAATTAGCATAACCTCAGTAAAAGATTCCTATATAATCTGTTATGTATGAGATGTAAGAATGTATCCAAAAAAGGGGAAAACATGCCTTTCCAAGGAAAACCTGAGGGAGGAGGAAAATGTGTCCTAGAAAATGCTGAAATTGTAAGAAGATAATCTTGTAAGTCAAAAGGAGTTACTTACGTCGTATAAGAAATGAATAGAGCTTTCTGAATTTAAATCTCCAGTCTTGATCTTGCAAATGAAAAATCATAGTGGAGCTAATGGAACTAGGCTAATTCATTACATGGTCAAAATGACTTCAAATAGAAAATGCAGCATGCCAAGTGGGACCAAAATAGAAAGCACTCTGCCGCAAGGAAGGCTTATACACAATTGTGTGTTGAGAATCAGTTGTCCTCAGCAGCACAGCATCCTTGAATTCAAAATGTTGAACATCATGGTGTGAAACATCTCTGAATGATGAAAGATTTCTCTTTAATTGTCTCTACTGCACATACATCTTATTGGCTGATGGGGCAAACAATGTGGCTTTCAATAGCAATCTTTTCAGGTTTAGCTTTCCAGCCTTTCAATGCTTGTAGATCTTTGAGCCACAAAATGTTGTAGGTCACTGATAAGATTATTGATGTGTGTGATTACTTGTAGGGTACTGCAGGCCTCACATATTACCAAGGATCCATAGAGTTTTGATGACTGCTTCAGTTTCTGTCCTAAAGTTATGATTCTTGGTTGTATAGTGACCTGATTTCAACTAGGATCTTCCCTGAGAAATCACATGGCAATCAATCACTCTAACCAAAGAGTCATTTTCAAATGCTTGGCAAACACGAGACCACAGAAACTCAATGTGTCATAAGATTCCACTTGGTCCCATCATCATGGGTGGGAAAGAGGAGGAGGATTATATGTAGACCTCAAAGTGTTTTACACAAGCAAGTAAATGCTGCTATTCCTATTTAATGGATAGGGCAATGGCAAGTTGAGACTTGCACAAAGTCACCCAGTTAATAAGCCAGAGAACTGCCACTGAAACCCATGTTCTGGTCTAAACAGGTTTTTAGACTGCCCTCATCACTTAATACCTGGGTACCCTCCAGTAGTACGTTAGGAGAATCCAGGCATGTCTGCACTGGCCGATGTGAACAGCTGCGTGTCAATCCGGCCGCCGTCTCAGCCAACTGGACAAAAGCCATCTCCTCTCCAAAGCTATATAGGCCACATAAACAAATCACTGAGCCCAGATGTATGAACCCCAGGAGTTGGAGGGAAGAACTGTGCTCCAACAGCACTAACAGCTTCATGGCTTCTAGGATGCAGCTTGCTCATAGCTGGATAGGGTCTGGATAAATGAGAGGTGAGGCTGTCTCTGAGCCTTGCTTTTTTCTGAACCCTGAACCCAGTTCCATAATTGTAGCGCCCCTCAAAGCATTTCTTAATGTTTTAGTGCCCACTGGGTCATGGAGTTTGGGCAAATGGAGTTTGGGCACATCCATTTTGGTTATCCAGTTACAGCTTTATGGCTCCTTAGTGGAGAGATGTAGAAGGAGAGCATCTAAACTGGAAAATATGGGCACACTGCAATAAAGAAAGAAAATCTGTAAAGTATTTTTTAGTAAACCAGAAAAAAGGAAACAGGAGGAAAACCTCTCTTTAAACCCAAAAACTACTTGTTATGAGCAAGAGTACTAAAAAATTTGTAACTTAACGACCTGAAGGAAGAGTAGCTATTATTATAGGGCACTGTGCTGGCAAACCTCCTATACAGCACAATAATAATCCTCTCCAGACTTCTCTTCCCTTCCAAAGCATGAGGAAACATCAGTGTGTTTAGCCTCAACTCCCTGGCAGGCAGCATCACTTCCTTCTGACAGTCAGGGAGCTGACACAGCAATGGGAAGGCTCACTTTTGTAGCAGCTACAAAAACCATGTGTGACCTATTAAGTCTGACATACAGCTGCAGAGTTCCATTCCACAGAAGCTAAAAACCCCAAGGAAGCCTAAGAACTTGTCCTGCAATACTCATGTTCCCAGGTTTAGAAATCCTTTGAGGGTTACTAAGTTCATATGACCCACTCCTAGCTCAGAAGGTTCTTGTGCCTCCAATCGTTAGAGCCTGGGAGTGCAGAGTGGAAGCATCATCCTGGGGTTGCCCTGATTTTGCTTTCTTCCCCGGGCGCCTGCTGCCCATGGCTGTCTGTGAGGGGGCATCAGCCTAGATGGGCTTTGATCTAGTGTAGGACAGCTGCTCTGATGCTCTTGTCTACTTCTGGGTCTGGATCCCGTCTGACAGCAAGCTAGTGACTTTACCAGATCATCACTCTTCGCCTGGGGAAAGGGGCAATGTGTAGGCAGCAGCATTTCTTTGCAGCTTTGCATTTCTTGGACTTCTGCACAACGTTCTGAATGGCAAATGCATGCTTCATATATATGCAGAAAGGGCACACAAGCTTTTGGAAAAAAAAAATGGACCTGGTTAACTTGGCTATGATCATCCAGGAAGTTTGTGGCAAAGCTGCAAATAAAATCCAGACATTTTGCCTTTTAGGCCTGTGTCTTCACAACAACACTATGCTTCCTCTGGGCATCTGTGCTTGTTGTCTTATCGGGATGCATTGCTCAGCATGTATTCCTAAAGGGAAAGAGTGCTGGGAAAGCCACAGTTTAATTCTTTAGAGAAAATGACACCACCTACATAGGAAAACCCCATAGCTTTTTACAATTATTGCCATGCATGTATATCTTCCCCTCTCTTTGTGATCTTTACCACTTCCTTACCATATGTAAAAGGCCTGATCCTGATGAAAATAGTCATGGTTGCAGAAATGCCACTCAGACATTGTTGATCTACCTCCACAGAGGATGTGGGCCAGAGCCTTGGGCCAGATTTTTCTGCAAGCAGCCAGTCAGATCTCTCTGTGCATCCTTATTCTCCCCCACCCAGAAAGCAGAGGGAAGCTGGGCAACAACAACCTTGATGGACTTCACCTGGCCCACCCAAGGAACAGCTATTTCTAGCCTGACACGGGAAACCCAAGACTTGGCCCTTTAATCTAGCATCTCATATACGTTGCTGAGCCTAATGTTTAATTTGAAGAAAAACAACCTGAAAATAGCATTAAAGGAAACAGAGGATTTGAACAGCACTATATTTTTAAGATAGTCTTTCTGGAAAACACTATATTTAAAAACTGACCCTTTTACCATGAGGTTTCTGAAACTATAGAGCCATCACAAGATAAGTGTTGTAATTTGGAAATGAGAAATGGAGTGTAGACAACGCAATTTGCTTTGTATTAAGAGGCAATACCCAGGCACCTGGCAGTGCCACATTGCACCCACTTCAGAGTGGTTTGGGGCTATTCATTAAAAGTTAAAAGCTCAGAGAAAGTTGAAGTTCAGAGAAACACGGTGATGACGGTAGCTTAGCCTTTGTTCCCAATGGAAGGATGGTGGCTCAGTGTGCAAATCTCCAGGGAGCTGTAGGGAAAAACCTTACAGTTACGGATTTATGGCCACAAGTCTGGCACACTTGCAGGATGGTTGATTTAACCTGTGAGCTTGGGACTCCCAGTGTTTGGACAGGCTGGTGAGCTGTGGTAGGTAGAGGTGGACATTACAGCCACCTCTTAAGTGAAGTGACACAAACAATTCACTTTTGAACAAGAACCTCTCATTCTTTCATATTCTTTTGACCTATTGGTATTGAAGGGACTGGGAGAGAGAGGAAACAAGATTTTCTGTGGTATATTTATGCCATGCATAAATATTTGCCTAGGAACCTTTCAGATCTCTTTGCATTTCTGGAACAAGGATCAGATCTGGCCTGGGTTTTTTAGTTTTCTTCAATTTTGTTGGAGTGAAATCTCACAGGCAGGCAGATGTTTCTTCCTTGATCTTCACTGTGGATCTTCTGTTGCCCTCTCTGTTTTTCCAAGCCTTGATAGGAGAAAGCATAATAAGTGTCTAGAAACATTAATCATAGCACCTCAGATCTGTAAATTCTCAAGAGTTTTTCTCCCTGAGCAGTGGAAGGCTTTGCCCCCTTTTCAAAAGTTTCAAAAGTATAAAGCATATATACATAAGGAAAGCACACATACTTGTAGCATCTGCAAAAACATATGGTAGTTTCACATCCCACTAACCAGTTTCCTGGATTGAATACATGTAAGTGCAGGCTTTGTGAGAACCAGCAGTTTTGAATGCTGGGTTTCTGATTCTCATCCCTTAACCGCAGTCCTTCCTTGACTTTGTGAGAGATACCATTCCCCTCTTAATTTGGCCAGTTATTGCACAGAGCATTCCCATTTTTTGTCTTGCAGGTGAAACTAAGCGCTGTCTCCCCAGGCAGTATCTTTACCTATCTTTTGATTTCATATATTTTTGCTACATTATTGCTACTTCATCCCAAATGAGGAAAAGCAATCATTCCTAGTATCAGGCAATTATGTTTCAGATGCCTTGTGATTTTTCTGGTCTGTTGATCTACAGACCGCACTGCAGATTTTTCCATCTAAATCGTCTGTTTAATGAAAGATTGTGTTTTGCCAAAGTATCAATTTTCCTTCTTTTTTTTTTTCTTTTCTAAGTAGAACATCTAACGCATTTGGCTGTTGATTCCGACAACGATACCATAGTTCCTGTCTTATCAACATTTTCTATGCAAACATACCCACATATCAGCATGTTTTCCATTTCAGCAATGAAACTAGAGTCCGACGTGTCTTCTGCTACCACTGTCTAAGTAACAAAGTCTGAGAATGGGTTTAAGCAAAGGAATGTAGATTTGGAGAGGACCTAGTGCACCTCTCTGGACCTAAGCCATTCTCATTCTGTTAGTTTAAACTATTTTAAACTATTTTGAGAGGAGATCTGATTAACATGTAGAAATATCTGAATGGTGAATGTAGGGAGGAAGGGGCCAAACTATTCTCACTGGTGGCCAGTGATAGGACAAGGGGCAATGGTTATAAGATAAAACACAGGAATTTCCATCTGCATGTGAGGAAGAACTTCTTCACTATGAGAGTGGCAGAGTCCTGGAATAGGCTGCCCAAGGAGGTTATGGAGGCTCCTTCTCTGGAGGTCTTCCAAACCCACCTGGATGCCATCCCGTGCCATGTGCTCTGGGTGTCCTTGCTTGAGCAGGGGGTTGGACTAGATGATCTCTAGAGGTCCCTTCCAACCTTGAACATTCTGTGATTCTGTGAAACTACCAGTGATGGAGATCCCAAAGCCTC
>JAVCKT010016225.1:0-14155 GCA_032273925.1 Rhynchotus rufescens
ACCAATTTGGGGAAGAACTGGAAGAAGGACATAGGAAGGCTTGAACATACAGATTTCTGTTATCTGACACCAAAACAGAATTTAAAACACTGGAACTTCCCATGAACAGTCCAGATAATATCATCTCTTGATTCTTGTTCCAATCTTTGTTATTCGGTTGAATATATCTTTTAGAAAGCTATCTGAGTAGAATAGTTTATTCAAATTCAGTCAAGAATCTAAACTTCCTGGTGACTTCTGTCTGTTTCTAGGGAAATGAATAAGCGTCTTACAGAGGAGCAAGCGAAGAAAACCTATGATCGAGCAATCAAATTAGAACAAGAATTTGGAGAATATTTTACAGGTATGTATTCTAATCAATTGTTTCCCAAGATATAGTTTGTAATTTCACTCAGGGGGAGGAGAAGAGTTCAATGTCTCAGATATTTGATGCCCTGAAGGACTAGGACTAGTGAGTATGACTTGAATTGCCTTCCTGATCCAGACCTGCTTTTTATAGACTCAGGAAAAAATCTTGCACCACTGCATTTATTGGTACCAAAGCAAAGTTCCTTGCCTAGCTGAAGGCAAGAGTGCAAGCTATGGGTCATGGGAGGGAGAGAGAAAAGCATCTTCTTACAGACATGGCAGAGGGCAGGATTTAAGACGGGCTCTAGTTCCCAGTATTTCCTTTGAGATGGTTTGGAAGCTTTCTACTGAGGGATTGATATTTGGGGATTCCACTCAGAAGCTCTCATGTTGTCCTTCCATATGCTGCCACTCCATGGATCTCTAACTGCAGTTTGAGATTTCTTCTGTGGGGAGAGAGAATTTCAGAGTATAGGCATTGTGCTTTGTGTTGCATTTCCCACTTACTTGCACACATAGGGCCTGATCTAGTTAACCTCCCCAGCCTAGAGTGAGCTTGGGATAACTAGGATAGGAGCAGAATGTCCATCTAGCCCTGGGAAGTAGCTTCAACATCAAATGAAATATAAAGCTTGACTTCCTAAAGTGGAACCAGTGGCAGTGCCCTCTCAGGGTACAGAACTGCTAGTTAAATCAGCCAGCCTAGCTCATAGAATGGTCTTCATACAAGCAGTTCGGGTTGGGCCTCTGTAATGGGAAGCTGTGCTCAGTTGCCATCTGCAGGTTGCATGACTTCTCCATGATCAACAAGAGTGTACTACTATTTCTACTTATTTTTACAATATCTATGATTATACTGTCAGTTTGCTAGATGTTATAGAATGTAACAATTTAAAAAAATATTGATATGTTTCTTTACTGCAGCTATTGTCCAAGGAGATAGCTTAGAAGATATATATAATCAATGCAAACTTGTAATTGAAGAACAATCTGGGCCTTTCATCTGGATTCCTTCAAAGGAAAAATTATAAATTAGCCACTGCACCTCTGATTACAACGGGAGAATATTTAGAAGAAAACTATAATATACTATTTGGAGGCTTTCCTGTTTTTGTTGCATTTATGTTCTTTGCAGTCAATGTGAATTTTGATGAATGTACAACACAAAGTGTTTGAAGCCATGAAGGACACTGATGGGTCAAAAGGGTAGGAACAAAAAGACTTCTACCGCATAAAGCAAATCTGTTGTGTGCTCAAAGCACCCGTTGTAGGTACAAACTTTTGATGTGGAGACCCTCTGTCAAGGGGAGCTAGCCACCAACTGTGCCCATGTGGACATTTTGATCGATCTCAATGGCTGAGCTCAGTGTGTTGATCGCTTTAAAGAGAAGTTCCCAGCTCTTGAACCTCATATAGGGCTTGATCCTGCAAGGCGCTGAACACTTGGTCCCGGTTCCTACACATGTGAGTAGCCCGTTGACTTGGAGTCACTTGTGACCCCTCCCTACACCGTTCAGTCACATCCATTCTTGTAGGACTATTCATGTGCTCAAAGCTAAGCACAGGCTAAAGCGTTTCGCTAGATCAGGGCCACATGCACCTTGCAAAATCAAACTCAGAGAACCAGGTCCACTTCCTACTGAAGTCATTGGCAGGACTGTCTTTGACTTGACTGGGAGGTGGATCCTATTCTAGCTTGTCGTTGCACATTTGTAGTTGGTACACCTCGACTTTGGTCAAACTATGCACATCTTTTGATTTCTGATACCAAGTCATTTCTTTTTATTTCCCCCTGTTTGGAAACACTATTGTATCAGGAACCAATAACAGTGTAGTTTATTTTAATGGCGTTTGGGAGTGGGAGGCGATGGAAGCGTTTCACATCACACGTGCACGCAAACACATTCCCATGCAAACACACACATGAGGATTCACAGCACCTACATTGACAAGGAGGGATACAACTGGGAAAAGCTTTAAAAATTTTTGATTGTCTATTTTATCATTTATATTGATAGAAGGCACTTAAAGATGGAATAATTTATAAAAATAAAAAATATATTGATGTATAGAAACTAATTTCTATAGGTAAAAATGTTTTTGTGAGATATTTTGTAAAGATTAATTAATTGAAAGATTAAATATTTACACCCTTGTGTGACTGTAAAATGTAAAGAAGACCATCAAGTTGCATTATCCCTTTTATCTAACAGATTCTCTATTATTAATGACAAGCAAGGTAATTCCTTAAATTGTAGTTGTCAGGTTGGTTTTCTCTCAATTTAATCCTCTCCCTTGCCTCTATTTAATCATGATGAACTCCTGTGGAAAGGTCTCTTGAACTGACTGCCCTGTAGGACCTTTTTTGAACACAAAAGGGTAATGCATCTTTAAACTGAAATAGATGATTTTCCAGAAGCAAAATGTCAGTGCTTGAATAATTTCCCTCTTGGAGGGAGTCACACCACCTAAAATGTTTTACAATGTTCTTCCTCGTTCCTTTAAGGGAAATACCAAGAGCATTTGATCTTTTCTGTCTTCATAGGTAGGCAGATCAACAACTAATTTGTATCTTCATTCATTTCACAGTCAACAAGGGTCTTAAAAGTGAAAACTGAGGCAATGGATATTTGCGAGGGATTTGGGGAAAGTCTGTGGAATTTCATCTTGGAGCTACAAGGAAGCAGGGAGGCAGGTTTATTTCTTGTTTCTTGTTGCCCTTCCTTTGCATGCTGATGCCATGCTTCACTCCTGACACACAAGAGGACACATGCAAAAGATACTGTAATTGTAAGCTGAACTGCCTTTGCATCTGCTGCTGGACCAAGTTTTATATAAAACCCGGAGTCTCCTGCCTACTGGGCTGCGGGAGTCCAATAGTTGTCACCTGGTGGCTACAGTAACCCTAAAGTTTAAGGACCTTTTAAGGGCAAATGCTAAATAAGCTCCTCGGTTACTTGTCCCTTAGAAGTTTACGTTTCTGCACCCTGTCCAGCAGACAGGTCTATCCAGCCAGCTCCCCAGAGAGCACAACTTGCTGGATGTTTGTAGAATTGCCACCAGTGGTGACAGGGTAATGACACGGGCATTTCAGTGGCCCTGAGGAGGCCACTCACTTACTGCCCTACTGTGATAACTTTGAGAAGTTCATGCATCTTTTATTACGATTTTTTTGCCTGGCCAGCGCAGATTTATAAGCAGGGGTTTCAGCTGACTCCTAAGAAAAAGCTTTGCAACCAGAAGGGCTAGAAACTTTTTATTTTTGGCAAAATATAAGTGAATGAAAGCTTAGATTTTGGATTATTCTGCAGAAATCCACAGAGTGACCCCAGATCTTTGGAGGCCATGTTTTTTTTCCATGCTAGCAAAGCACTATTGCCCCAGGTTGGGAAATAGCCCACTTGACCTGAAAAAAAGACAAGTATCCTAAAGCAGGAACTTCATTCTAATTTTCAGCTCTGTTTTTAAGCAATCAGTTACATCTGCTTCTTTGTTTCTTAGTTCAGCATGCAGCCTTTTACGGTACTATCCTACTAGTAACTGTTTTGCTTTGTCATGTGCTGTGCTTTACAGTGAACAGTAACACTATGGCTGAGTACAATCAATTTTTCCATCAGTCCTCAGTTACTGTAGTAACATTATTTATTTTTCCCTGTCTGTTGTTTGTGCTTCCAGTTTAGAGTTGCCATTGCACTTTTTTTTTTTTAATAAAACATATATTTAAAAACAATTCACCAAGAGGAGTAATGAGAGGTCTTCTTTCCCTTAGAACTTGCACTCCCATTTGTTTTGTGTTTTGACGTTTTGTGTTCCATGTTGCAGCTTTCTCAGGGCTGCAGATCATTTTTGCATCACAACTGTTCAGATCATACTGGGTGGTAGTGGCAGGAGGAAGAGAAACATAAGTTTCATGAAAAATTACATCTGGTGCACACAAAAAAATCCAAAATACAAAATGCAGCCCACAGCATTTGGCACCTCAGACCGTATTGGTGCTAACATGGCTTAACGTAATCAGATTTCTTTTCTGTCCATGCAATGGACTTGCAAGTGTCTAAACATGAGACAAATGCAAATGCTGGACCCTTTAGGAAAAGTGCCAGATCACACCCCTGGTGCTATTTCTCATGTTCTGGCACAGTGTGTAGCACTGTAGGGTCTAAGCAGAACCAAAATCACAGGGCTTTTTTGTCCACCCATGGATGATCGCGATGACATCTCACTGGCTTTGTGCAGATGTGCAATATTACAACCTATTTATTTCTCCTTTCCACAAAGTATCTTCCATGCACTGACTCATTTAGAGCTTGCTAACAGGGCTCAGTGAAACTACACTCTTTACTGGTCTTACTGGCTGACCACAAACCGGTAAAAGAGCCTTTCCTGCTCAATTCCCCCATCCTACAGAGGTACCCTTTCCATGCTAGCGCTTTGTAATTTTTTTCGTAGTAAAGGCTGTTTCTAGATAAATATTCTGTGTTGTAATTGTGTTTGTAGCTAGCATGGGTCGATGCTCCAGTGTGGATAGGGTCCTCTAAACCACCCTGTGAAAGTCAAGGATAAGAAATCTCTCCATTGCACTGAAATTTGAAATCCTCATCCTGGAGAGCAGTGCTGAACCTGAGCTAATAACCACGATGAGCCAGCAACAGTGTCCTCATTATACAACATCCAACTACCTATTTACAATAGTTTTCCAAGAAGAAATTGTTGGTATTTCGCTGTTACTTACTCATTAGCATTCAGTCAAATTGTATTTTTGCTTTAGTTTTCTTTTTTTGTTGTTGTTTTTTTTTCCAAATCCTGAAAAGAGAATTCAGTGACTGACAACACATGAATATTTGTATGGAAAAAAAGCATTAAAGAACAAAAGTTTCCACCTTCTTTTTAAGCTGCAGATTTAAAGACATGATATCTGCAGTGTACAGAGAAAATGGTCTGTCAGCGTTCATAGCTTTGAACCTCAGCATTTTTTTCTCTAGAGCATTTTGTCTGCCACGTTATGCATGTGGTTCACTGTGCAACTGCATTCATGTGCTCAAGACCATGCTTTGATAAAATAAATATACCTTACTGTTACATTAAAAAGAAGACATCTTGTCAATTAGCTCAGAAGCAAGAATGAGGTCATCATTATGTGAAAAAAAAAGACTGTTTTAGAGCACAACCCAGCATTAAAGCTAAGAGCAAATAACACCTTCAACATATAGCTAATGTGGATCCTCAGCTGGTACAAACCATGGTTGCTCCACTGATTTCCATGGAATACCTTCTGTTTACACCACCTGACTTTATATATATATCCTCTCCATTTTGCCTACTTTATAGCATTACTGTAAAATATCAAGGCCGTGTAATTAAACAAGAGCTCAGCACTTTTCCTTCATTAGTTCCTATCACTGTAGCACCCAGAGGGCTTAGTCAAGAACCAAGTCCCTTTTTGACGTAGGTGCTGTGCAAGTGTTGAACAAAAAGACACTCCCATGGGCCAGATGCTGTGGCCAGGTTTTCAGAAGGCTTCAGCCCCACCATCATCTCACCAAGAGCAATAGGAACCACCGCCTGGTCGGCCCTTTGGAGAATCAGTCTTTAAGATGACAGGAGCAAGACACGAGCTATCATCCCTCATGCAGAGCTAGCAGCTTGCACCCTCTGGCCCTGACCTACAGCCCAGGCAACTTCCAGTGATGCCCTAGGTAAAACAGCATTTTGGAGAATGGGTGGTAGCCAGAAATCTAGGTTTTAAAGGAAAAAAAAATCTTAAATAAATAAAAAAAATAAATGAGTTGGCTCTTAGTGAGATAGTAACCTTTTAATTTCTGGATTTGTGTTCCTAAATTTGAGTCTGACCTTCCGAGTGCAACAGCCTGTCTTCAGGAGGCCGCTTCTGTCTGACCACGCTGACCAACTTGCATCTCTTTGGCAGGATGTTTCTCAACCCGGCTGTAGTTTGGGGTATTCAGAATCTGAACTGGAGTTTACAAAATACACTATCCAGCTTACACTCCTGTTATGTGTAAATACTCTGTGCATCCATTCCATTTGTGTAAAGAATAAAGCACACACAACTATAAAAATTAAGATGTATATTTCATACCAGCCGTGTCCTTGCTTATTTATTCCGTTCCAAGCTCTCAGCTGTGGTTCAGTTGTAAATGCTTGATAGAGTGTTTATAAATATGTCATGAATTTTATTATAAAATATTAATATTAAAGCATTTTTACACTTTATAGCAAATGGCTTCTTCACAAGGCATAATTTGTCTTTTTTCCTTAAAGCAAATTAGTGAAAGAGAATGAATATGCTCTTAATATGTCTTGAGAGAGAATTGCATCTATCACATAAGATAAATAGAAATCTGGAAATGGAAAGGAATGAGAAGAGAGAAACTTTCTTACTTTTTTATATATTTTATTATTTTTGAATTCACTCGAAAGTAACTACTGAGAAGATCCCGTTTGCTGAAGAACTGCCACTTTTTCTCCTGTGTTTTGGATATCATCAGCATCTTGGTCAATAATCTGGAGCGGATTTCTTTTTTTTTAATTAAAGGATTTCTCCAGATTTCTGGCATCACAGTGCAGTCAGTGGGCTGTGTTTTGTGATAGTTAAGACACTTATAAGCAGATTAGTGGAGCAGAAACTTCAGCTGTGCCACGGGACCCTACCAGTCCAATAACCTTGGCTTCTGTCCACCCCAGGAAAGTCTTTGCAGATGGCATGCCAGGCCCCAGGGAGGCCATGTGAACATTTCCAATTTTCTGCAGAGGCAGAAACACGACAGGGACACTGCTTTTGATAGACAGACTGCGCTAAAATAGTTCAAACTGCGGAGGACCACAGAGCTTCCATATGGTTCTGGGAGCCATAGCTGACACTGTAGGGAGACAAAATCTGTCTGTGGAGTTTTGCATGCGTAATCACAAGGGTGGTTAATCATCTAAACATTCATTGTGATGCTTTCTATTTCCTGACTAGATTCTGAAGAGGGAGATCATCCAAACAACAGCTCACATTGATATGCAGATGAGCACAACTTTAAAAAAAAAAAAAAAAAAAGTTTAGCAAGTCATTTCTGAGATATCAACGTATTTACTGAGAGATTTTTCGCAGGAGTGAGTTACAGTCTTAGCAACAAACTGAAGTTGCTTTCCAGAGCAGCACTGCAGGAAGTAGGCAATAGATGGGTGGTTCATTACAGCCCCAGCATCTCTTGAATTAGTTTCCTCCTCTTTCTCTGTGCAAACCTGAACTAACTTCCCAGAGTCCCTTCTACAAAGACAAGAGAAATAGAAAATAGACTTTGCAAGATGCCTGGGAAACAGGAGGTATTTAAATTTTCAGGAACCGAGGCATGTGAGGGTTGCTAGCTTAGACATTATGTAAAGAATGGCTACCAAACCTCACTTCTCCCAGTGCATCTACAGTCCATGGCTGGTGAGTTATAGTGATAACAGAGTATGAAGGTTGCCCCAGTAGAAGTAAAAGCACAGTCTCGTCCATGTCAGCTGATGGTTCATGTTCAGAAGTAAATCTAAATGAATGGAGGAGCCGCAGATAGCCATCCCAGCAGATATATATGTGTGTGTGTGTGTGTGTGTGTGCATGTGTAAAAAAATTCTGTAAGAACAGTCAGTTCATGCAGCCAACCAAATACCTGGATTTGGTTGTCCAGTCACACTCCTGTGTCGTGAAGGGCATGTCTCAACCTGAAAAATTACCACAGTAAAAAAAACATAGTCACTACAGTGTTTCCACTTGGAAAAGCCACTTCAAATTGACATTCAAAGGCATTTAGGTGCCTGCTTGGGATCAGCAAGTTACTCATTTCATTATAATCATAGTGCTCAGAAGCTGGAACATAGCAATGACACCCAGCTCCCCATGTCACCTGCAGGAGAGCAGCAAAATCGAGCCACGCTTCCTAGATCTCTAGGGCATGTTTCAAGTCTTCTTCCCTGCCACCAGTCTGCACAGCAGGCTCTTTCCTATCAAAACTCTCAGCCAATGCAAGAACAGCTACTGCGAAGCTCCACTGAGCAGGACTTGCCTACCATCACATTGAGAAGCCCTTATCTGCAAAAAAGGTATCAACTGCTGTGGCATGGGAGAGTTTGGGTGGATTGGCAGGGTATGGCACCAGTAAAACAACTGTACCTGAACTGGTCTACAGACCAATTTGTAAACCTGTGGACCAGGGCAGGGTTTCTCTGCTAGACAGAGGAGGAAAGGCTATTCCAAACAGCACTCCCACTGCTGTCTTGTCTCTTGCTGATGGAGATGTTTCCTTCTCGACACCCTGGGAAACTAACGGTGCAGAGCACACCAAGATGCTAGCAAATGGTACCCAGAAGAGATATCTAATTTTATTCAGTAAAAAAAAATGAAATATTTGCTGCAGAAGCTCATTAATTACTGTCAACTACTCATTAGCCCTTAATCTAAGCAGAAGCCGGTGGTAGCAACCAGAGAAAATGAATTAAGTCATATGCACATTGTTAGCATCATGGCAATAGAGCTGCTACAATACTAGCAGAAAAGCAGTGCACAGCTGGCCTGAACACTGTATCCATTGATTAACTGAAGTCCCAAACTGAACAACTTTAGGGGTTGCTCTGCTATGTGAAAATAATTAACCTAAATCCTCTTAGGGTTTCCTTTCCACACTCACCAATTCCCTGGTGCTAGCAAAGAACTCACCCTGCCATAAAGTCTAGAAATGCAATAGAGGATCAGTTATAAATTAAAATGCCTTCAAGCTGCAAAACACTGGGATGGGCTTTAGTCATCTAAGAGAAGTACAAAGGTGCTTGTAGCCTGGAGCACCTCCAACAACTGCTCTCAAGAAGTCCCTGTTGGCAGCAGAACCTCCTTCAGGGGCACCTCCATGAGCACTGCTGAAATCCTGTCCAAACTCTGCATGGCAGGACTAGTAACCTGGCAGGCAGATCTGAAAATAAATAATGCTGGGCTTCAAGAATGTCTTTTTTAAGGCCACCCCCCACCATGCCTTCTTCTCCTTTTTCCCAAGAAAGGCATCGTCACTGTGCCGTCTGCAGTAACAGTTGGTCCAATATCTGTCCAATATACTCAAAGTCAAAGCACAGGCCTAAAATGTCACATTTAGCACTGTATTTAAGCTCTGAGAATATCAAAACCATGAAAAAAAATCTTTTCTTTGTGTTTCTCTAAAAGAAATATTTTTAACAGAAAATATTTTGAATGCTGTCATACCAAAGACTCATTGAATTAATCTAAAGGGTCTGAAAGCCCTTGCTTATCTGCACGGGGCTTTTGCATAGGCTTTGCTGGATGCAGAAATCACCAGAGCACACTGTTTTCCCCAGGGCTGATAAAGTCATTGGCTGTATTCTGCCTGCCTGGATATAGTTTGTTGAGATTCATGTGCTGAGTAATAGCGATATGTCTTCAGTAAAACACTAGACAAACATTTTCTAAGCTTTAAACTTGCTCTTATCTCTACATAATCCTTCTTTAATAGAGCTGGGATTTGCGGTAAGTAAATACATTTATTAGCTTGCAGTATAATCTCCCAGGTACTGTTTCCAGAGCCTCTTTTTTATCAATGGCAACTGCATCATCACATTTTAGAGCTACTAGCGGAGCAGAACCACAGTACAATATTGTGAGGCAGAGAGTGTGATGTGGGGAAAAGCCCCGCAGATCCCTAACTCTGAGACAACCAGCAGAAGGGGCATTTCCAATTAAATGAGATTAGGTGATAGTCTCAACTTAATGGGCCAGATTTGGGGAATGGGAGTAGCTGCAGAGTCCAAGACATCAGGAAAGTAAATATTGCCTTATTTATCTAGATAAATCTGGGGCCAGGGCAGTGGTAGTAATCTCATCAAGTAGCAGGTAGATGAATGAGTCCTTAGGCCTCACATGTAGTTGAAGGAGATGTATAGTGAGAGGTCTCATCTTATTCAGCTCCACTCCATTAACCAACAGTTATAGATGGAGACTAAGGGCCATCTGGGCATCCTTGGTGAACTGGTGACTAACAATCCTGAGGCATTAAAGGATCTGAAGTTAAAAAACAGGGGCAAAACAAGTGATAATTCATATGGCTATAGGGAGAAACCCATCCTTAAAGAAGCCTTTCCAACTGGAAATAAATCACAAATCTCTGCCCTAAATAGAGCAGCTTCCCAACTCACCTTCGTGCAGAAACCGAGCCATGTGTGCAACACAGAATGTGCCTTACATGGACTGGTACCACCAAGGCCCAACTCCGCTGCTCACAAATCCTTTCTAAAACCCCACAAGAGCATGAAGGGCCCAGAGGGACCATGGATATGTCCTGGCAGCTGAGAGGCCTGGACAGGAGCAAGAGCAGCACAGTGCATTTGGAGATGGGTTCTGGGTGGTGGTGTCACCTAAGCCCCTTCCTGACAGACACTGCAAGGGTTTTGCATTAACCACCAGAGATATTTACCTGTAGTGAGCATGGCAAAAATCTCCCCATCAGCAGCCTTTGGTTAGCAATGTGTAGCATTTAGTGTGAATCCTTAGTGTGAATCCTTCAGTGCACAGAGTTTATATACACAGTTGTGAGGAGTCTCTTTCTTTGTATCTGACCTGGTTTGTGCCTGTGTGATTGGCAAATTGCATCTCCATATAATGCTTGTTCATGGCTTTAGGAAATAGTCAAGCTACCTCAGTCTGTCCTGCCAGTCTTCACCACTGATGCGCTAGGTCAGTGTAGTAAGTGAGAATTAACTTATATGGTAGACTTTTATTGAGATCTTTCTTTAGCTGGAGATACAAAAGTGGGGTAAAGCAGCAAACAAACAAAAACCTCAGCAGAGTGAACTTTCCACTGAAAGAAAAAGCATGAAGAAATAACCTGGAGCTGAGGAAAAAAATATGATAACCTAGCAGCAAGGTTTAGCTATGTGGAAATCAAGGAGGAAGGAGGCTGTGAAGCTGACAAAATCACAGAGCCTGAGGATATTATCCTGCATGTTATCAAGAGCTAGAACTGCTCACAGGGAGCATTAGTCTCGTAGCATTTCCTTCTGGTTCAAGAAAAAACAAAGCAAGCCTTGATAAGCACAGAGCAGAAAATAAATTAGGATGCATTGCCTACTCTTCTTGTCTGGCCTCTTTCCAACAGAAAGAAGGAGCATGTTTTCCTTCTAACCCAGCATGGTTCTGGCTTTTTAACCAGGGAGGCTGCAGCTACAGCAGCCACACTCCTGCTGAGTGTGGCTTATTCCTATAAGTGAGGATGCAGAGCTTTCCTGGGAGTCCCTATCTCCAAATATCCTCTAAATGGGGCCTGGGATGTTTATGCACGGTTAGTAGGCTTCTCTGTGCATTGGGTTTGTTAATCTCACAGCTCTGCCTTGCTCTGGATGTACTTTACAGTGCTTGCAAGCAAAACGTGTTGTCTCCAGGAGCAGTGACCCCACACACAGTGTCAGCACGAACCTTGCCATCAGGAATGGGGGGTGCTAAGTAGCACCTCATCCACAGCATGAAGTCCCATATATGCTTTAAATCCAGGCATATGGCAACATTACAGAAACTAGGAGAAGGGAGAGGAGAGAAAGGACCCTTTCCTAATTTTGCCCTAGCCCAGAGCTGGATATCTACATGATCTTTGAATATGATCCAGTTCTCATGAGTGAAACCTTACAAGCACCACATTAATCCATTAAACTGCAGTCATGCTGGAAGTTAGTCGAGGCAACCTGCCAATTTCCTCTAGTTTTGTTATGTCAACATATCTCCTTCTCCTCCAAATATAAGGACCAATGTGCCCTCCATCCCAGAAAGGAGAACTGGTGTCATACGCCACTCTTCCCACTAACTCACACTTCTTATCATTTCAAATTATTTCACAGGTGCAGGGGCTATGGCAGTTGTGCAGGTATTACATAGTTTGTGTTATATGGTGTGCTCACCTAAAGGGGTCATGGTCACTAGGGTCTAGAGCAAAAGTGTTGAAGGGAAAAAGCAGCACAAAAACTTAATGATTTGGTACCGGCAAGAAAAGTTGACTTGATGACAATAACAGAGTTGTCCTAAAAACCATGCCTTTCCAGCCACTTAAAATCTCACATTTTGTTCAAACAGTCTGCTCAATCGCTGGTCCTGGGACATGTGTCAAGTACACACACAAAAATAAACATAATAGTAATAATAATGATAAAAGACCTTTGCCTAGTGTGAAATCCCAGATGTTTGGCTGAGTACCAGACAGAGACAGAAAGCTGACTGTAGTAGAACATTTCATAGAGAAATAATGCCCCAAAAATGTCAGGTCAGGAATGTCACATATTTTGACATTCAAGACTTAGAATAGATCTTTCAGTCTGATAGACCACAGCAAAACATTTCAGACTACAGCTAAACCAAGTCAGCTGGTGATTCCTTTTTTAAGGAACCATTAACCATAAAAACACCTTAAAAAAAAAGTCTTTCGGTCTGGAAATTTTTTGACTGGGATGAACCCAGTGTCTGATGGAAAAAGAAGACATATTAGTTCCAGTCATTGTGATCAGCTTTGCCCAGACCCCGAAGAAGTTTCCACAGTGGATTATGAAGTTTGTTATGTGATATGGACACTGAGAGAGATTTGTGAACCATTAGCAAAAGAATGTATCGCACACTTGCACAGATCAATTCCCATCAAGAAATGAAAGTAGGAAATAGACTACAAGTATGTTACAGAGTAGAGGTTAGAAACTTTTACTACCCAAATGGTATTGGAAGTGAGCTGGAGAAAAAAGCATAGCTGGGAAGTTTAAGGCATTCTAAAATGTTTCTCCTTCTCAAACACCTATTGGATTTTTTGATTTTTTTTTTTAACCATTTAATGTCCCTGAATGAGGCATCTTACTTGTAGATTTTCAAAGAATCTGTGTTTATAGCAGAAAAAAAAAGTGTGGCACAGCTGAAATTGAAGAAAGAGTAGATAGCTTAGATAAAATTGTTAGATATGTTTAACATTGTAAGAAAATAGATTTAAGGTGTCAAAACAAATGATTTGAAGCAAATAAATCAATGCAAGTGGTGGTCTGTGGAGAAACAGCAAGAGCTACAGAATGAATTATGCAATGAAAAACAGCAGTCAAGTGAAGGTGAGATTAATAGGAAAATAAAATCTGTAAAATGGAAATAAAAATGAGTTTGGTAGAAACTAGCCTGGTCAGAAGAGGAAAAGTTAGCAGCAGAGAATGAAGATGCCCCAAATTGGGTCAGTTTATAAAAATATAAGTGTATAAAACTTGGTGTTGTGAGAGAGCACTGATGCTCTTCATATACAATATCCTGGCAAGGCACTTCCTTCAGATCCCTCCACGAACACCCACTGTGACTATCTCAGTGTCTGGCAATCAGCTCCATAAGGGCCTTGAAGTCATGAAACTTCAGTTTCCCGTTTGTATCCAAGCATGACTCCAAGAATCCTTCCCATGGCCCTCCTGCCTCATGCAAAACAACTAAAATCACACTAAAACTACCATGGTCTGACCTGCTTGGAGTGGACTTGCAGCAGCCGTAAGGCATTGCTGTGCACATCCATCTCCCCAGTTGACTCTCTGACCTTTTACTAATTCCCCCTTTAATATGAATTCTTTATATAACCAATCTAAAGCATTCATCAACTGAAGGCTTCCTTCCAAAATGGAACTTTGCATTAGATGGACACATGTTTTTGAAATACCCATCTCTTTACGATTTCTAGCATTCACAATGTCGAAGCCTTCTACGGGCAGCTGCGGGAAGCCTCCCGGTCACAGGCCCTAGTCCTCCTGGGGGACTTCAACCACCCCG